>JBAWJQ010000568.1:0-197394 GCA_037783105.1 Bactrocera zonata
TATGTACATATCTACTTATGTAAATAATTTCAACCGATTTATTTTTTCAACAATTTATTTTAAATTTAAATATTTGAACTTAAATATTTAAATATTTGATTATTTAAATATTTGAACTAAAAATTTTATTATTCCAAAAATACATATTTTAAAAAGATTTTGTGACTTTTCTAACGTTTTTTAAGACGTCATTTCCCACAGTGCTTCGGAAAAAGATATCCTTTCATTGACAGCAGAACTTCTACAGAATTGTTTCAAGTAAAAAAATACCTCGAAGACCTGTATAAAATTTCACTAAAATCGTTCGCAAGATATTTTGACAACCAGCTTTGTATACTCAGTTTCGAGTAAACATTTTAAACACATTTAAAGTTTTAAGTGACAATCTAACTAACTTCGAGCATGTAGCTTTTCATGGCTGTATTCTCAAAACTATCAGCCAGAACAACTTGAACATTTAAGATAATATTCAATGGCTGTTTTAGAATAAAATAAGGTATTAAAAAATCGAATTTTTGAAGATAAAAAATAATGAGCTATCTTCTAGCAAATGGCTTAGATCTTTTGCATTATATTTAATACATACATAAGTATGTATGAAGTTTCAGTACGGGGGTCTAAAAATCAGTACATCTAGTAACCCTATCTAAGGCCTCATAAAAGTTAAATAAATTATATGTAATAATTGAGGCAAGAGAAGTCATGACGAATTCATTTCGAAAACTTTTGGTTTTTCTCCATTTAAATCAATTATCCTGATGAAGAAGACGGAATCCAAAAAGGAGAAATTACCCAACAGAAGAGGGTATCAAAAATGTTTCAAACTCAACCAGAATGTTCGGCCGATTTTGTTTCGATTATTTGTGATTATCAGGAAGACATGCAAAACTGCATGTTAATATATATATGTATGTACATATGTATGTATGTAGGGCTATAAAAAAATATTTTTTGTTTATATAATTCCTTTGTCCATTCTGCACTTCAAGAGAACTTTCACTTGCCCTCAAAACATTTCTTATCAGCTCTTAAGTGTGGTCGAGCCTCCCATTTTAATTACCCT
Organism: Bactrocera zonata; assembly: GCA_037783105.1. Taxonomy (NCBI): domain Eukaryota; kingdom Metazoa; phylum Arthropoda; class Insecta; order Diptera; family Tephritidae; genus Bactrocera; species Bactrocera zonata. Next base: position 1,064 of record JBAWJQ010000568.1, read on the forward strand.
TATACATACATAAGAATGAGTGTACACACATACATTCAAGTGTATATTTGTACTTGCATAAAGCAGAAAAAACAAGAATATTTTTTTTTTAATATTTATTATTAGTGCCTTATATACAATTTATTATATGTACATACATATGTATACACTAAATATAGACATATGTATGTATGTATGACTTGACCTCGAATCGAAACGGAAACCACAGAAAGTTCCACAAGTTTTAAACCTACAAAGAGTAAGTAAGAGACGATTGCACTTTAATAGTTCGTTTAATAATGAACTTCATTACAGAATAAAATTATGTGCTTACAAATTCGGTAAGTCCGCGGTCAAAGTTATATAATAAGGCAGCGCCTCTAGTTAATAGTAAAGTTGTGGTTTTGTGAATAAACATTAGATTTCGGCGAGGAAGCATTGGAAGACGGTGAAGCGCTTAGGAGTAAAAGATAAACTTTGTTGTTTTTTTTTATCTAAGCCAGCCAGAAAACGCCAAAGTTAACTCAAATTCTTTGAGTTTGTTAGATCTCTTCTTATCATCGTATCTATCTTATGCAAGGTGAAGTATTGAGAAATAAAAAGAAATGTATCAAACTATCAGGCAGTAGTAAGGAATAGAGTTTGCCATGTTATCACGAGATATTCTTCAATGGATTGCTGATTTGATTCGCTCTGGACTGCTGAAAAGTATACTGTAATGACTGCCATCGGTACATAAACGAAGAGATAACATAAGCCATATAACACCTGTGAGTATATTATGCTTCATCATTAAATTTTGCATTTTTTACTCATAATACTTTCTCAAAGTCTTTAGATACAAATTTCATTCAAAACACAGACTAATTGACATCCTACCAACTTGACTACCTTACGCTTATGGAGCAAAGATAGACTCCGGCGCAACGGTTAAAAATAATTTTCGAGTATCGCTTGACGCGAATTTTAACAGACTGTGCGGCCTCGCTGTCGATGGCAGGTAGGAAATAGTTATAATTTTTTATTTTTTCCTAAATTTTTTTTTTATGTTTCCATGGTGGTTAAAGATTTTAGCTCAAATGACACTGGCGCTTCATGGCTTATTGTTATATTCTCATTTTCCACACATTCCAATAATATTTTCCAAAATCAAACCAAAACAAAAAGAAATTCCAGTGCTTGATAAATCTAAAAATTAAAAACTCATTGTCCGTATTATATTCTCCTTTTTACATAAACTCTTTTTAATCCTAATTTTAATTTATTAAACAAATACTAATTCGATAAATTTAATAATTGATATAAAATTTATATACAAAAAATTTATAAACACTTGACAAGTACGCGGTTCGCGAGTACCCACTGCATATGCAGCACAAATCGTGATTGCCAATTGGCAACATAAGTGGGAACAGTTAAATGTCAGATGATTGTACTTCCAGTGAGAATAATAAACGTTCTCTGAACTTATTTTCAAACTGTCAAAAAAGCGACAATCAAAGCCGATAAAGAAGCAGTCACCTGGAAAATTCAGTCATTCATTATAATTCTGTTTTGAAAAATTTATTTATTAAACCTTTTTTTATAATTCCATTATAATTCGGAATGAGTATATATAGCCTTAGAGGCTTAAATGTGCGTTTCTGCCGACAGGCCTACATATTGGCACATGTGCGGGCAGGAGTTGTTCCGATGCCGGGCCGCACCAAATTGAGGTTAAGTTTATGTGAGTGCAGTGATCAGCAGCTAAATAGTAGTCGAGGATATGCAATAAACAACACAGGCGGCACAATTGATGAACTAAATAGACTAAAGCCATATCTTCTTGCAGCCATAACGCCGTTACGCAGTAGTCACAACAACTTATATCAAATGGTAAAAAAGCGTACACTTGAAGCACGCACCAAATTGCAGCGTAACAAATTTCCCAATAATCAAGCATGTGAAGAAGAGAAAAAAAAGAAAAGTACAAATGTTTGTAATGACCAAAGTGGCAGTACTGTCTGTGCATCACCATCTCCTGGTTCTACCGCAACTCGACCATCAACTACCCCATACAACTCCTCATCCTCATCCACTTCATCAATACCCCCTTGCAAACCACAATATGAAAAACTTGCTAAAGATCCTTGTCCGCCTAAGCCAGAAGTGCAAAATAAAACGGTCAACAAAATTTTTAATGAAAAATTGAGATTACAAATTTTAATGAAATTACCTAATTTCCTGTCTTTTTTCGTAATTTCTTTTTTTAATTCTAGACGGGCGGCTCTAAATGTGGCGTGAAAAATGCTGAATTACTGCAAGCAAAAGACTGCAATGTAAGTAAAAGAAAAAATGTAACTTCTGATAAGAAGCCCTGTGACGGTGAAGGAGCTGGTGGTTCAGGTAGTAAAAAGGGTGCGCCAAGTGGCGGTTCGATTATGGGAGATGATGAAGCTACCAGAAAAACTAGAATGCTACTAGCTTTATTGGCGGCGCTGGGTCTAGGTGGTTTGGTATGTAAACAATAAATATGTACATGTGTATATTTTATAATATTTAAATTTGTGTGTTTTAGCTTTTATGGTTATTAACAAGGCGAAAACAAAAGGTTGCCGATAGCACAGAATGCGGTACAACTGCAGCGATTCCATCCACAGTGCCAGCGACCTCTGCTGAATTGCCAAAACACGTACCATATTTGCTTATCGGAGGTGGTACAGCAGGTTTCTCCGCATTCCGTGCCATCAAATCAAATGATCCGCGTGCGAAGGTGAGTTTTACTACTTATTACTACTATTATATAAAGTGATTTGCGGCATGACTGCTACTTTTCATATTTTAGGTACTTATGATAACGAACGAATCGCGAAAACCTTACATGCGTCCGCCACTTTCTAAAGAACTTTGGTATTCGGCGGAGAAGGGTGAAGTTACAAAAGACTATCGTTTCAAACAATGGACCGGTGCAGAAAGAAGGTATTTATTTGTATTTATAACCCGATATGTTTTCATAATTTCCTCGTTTTTTATTATATAAAAGATAGCCCTAACTTTGAATATATTTTATTTGAACTCTTAGTTTATTCTTTGAGCCCGAAGAGTTCTTTGTGGATCCTACAAAATTAATGGAAACTGTTAATGGCGGAATTGCCGTTGCGCAAGGTTTCACCGTCAAGAAGATTGATGCAGCCAAACATATCGTAACTTTAGCTGATGGTTATGAAATTACTTATGACGAATGTTTGATAGCGACAGGTGTGTAAAAGATTACAATCACACACATGCACATATATAAAGGCTCATTTACTATATACATATTTGTACAGGTTGTGCGCCGAAAACTCTCGATGTTTTTGCACAAGCTACACCTGGTGTTAAGGAGAAAGTTATGGTGTATCGCAGTCCGGATGATTTCGAACGTTTAAAACGTTATGCCGATGAAAAGAAATCCATTACAATTGTGGGGAATGGCTTTACGGGCAGCGAGTTGGCCTGCTCACTGGCGAACTATGCCAAAGATAAGAAAGTGAAAATATATCAAATATTTCCGGAATCTGGAAACATGTCAAAGGTGCTACCGTCCTACTTAAGTAATTGGACTACTGCCAAAGTAGAATCAATGGGTGTGTGTGTCATGCCTGAGACTTCTATTAAAAATGCGCAACGCGATGAAGCAGCGCTCAAGCTGGTGCTCAATAATGGAAAGAGTCTTTTAACTGATGTGGTGTGTAAATTTGAATGGAATTTGCTCTAGTTCGTAATAGTGGTTGTGTTAATTATTAATTATTGTGCGTATCTTAGGTTGTTGTGTGTGTTGGTTGTGAACCGAATACAAGTATAGCGTTAACCTCAGGCTTGGAGGTCGATAAGAGTTTGGGCGGTTTTGTAGTTAATGCCGAACTAGAAGCTAGACGAAATTTGTTTGTGGTAAGTTTTTGCATAAACAATTTTATAATCCATTTTGTTAATTGTAATAGAATTTTTTTTTATTGTTTTGAATAGGCGGGGGATGCATCTTGCTTCTACGATCCGTTGCTTGGCAGGCGACGTGTGGAGCACCACGATCATTCGGTGGTGTCTGGTAGATTAGCGGGTGAAAATATGGTTGGCAAAAGTGAGTAGAATTGTTTATTGTAATTTATTTTTGTGTGTTGCATACAATAGAAATTTATTGACAATTTATGTAACTACCTTCCGCTTGCAGAGAAAGCCTATAATCATCAAAGTATGTTTTGGTCCGACTTGGGTCCAGAGGTCGGTTATGAGGGTATCGGCCTTGTTGATGCTTCCTTACGCACAGTTGGCGTATTCGCATTGCCAACACCAAGTCCAGAACGACGTACCGATAACTTAACCGAAACAGCTGTTATGGAGGGTGGCGGTAGTGGCAGTACAGTAACTGTGAATCCGGAAACACCGGACGTTAAGTGTGATCCAAAAGATGCTGACGAATATGGGCGTGGTGTTATATTCTATATGAAAGATGATAAAATAGTCGGCATTCTATTGTGGAATCTATTTAATCGTATTGGTTTGGCGCGAACAATTATAAATCAAAATAAGAAATATGACGATTTAAATGAAGTGGCGAAACTTTTCGAAATTCACGCGTAGTTCCGCGCAGTGCATTAAACAAATTCGGTAATGTTTAATAATAATTTGGGTTAGGTAAAAATGTTTGTTACCGTTAGTTAATTACACGTGTAAATTTGCAATGTACAATTTAAAAAAACCGAAACAAAAACATCAACTACCATTAAATATATGTATTTCGATTCAAATCAGCACACACACAGACACATGAATGCAAAAACCAAACAAACAAGCACCAAAAAATAAGAGTATGTTGCTTTTGTAATTTAAGGGGACCCACGTAGCAGCATCGTTCAAGTCTTTGCCGGAAAAAGCATTTTTAGAGAATTGTTTGGAATGCAAAATATGTACGCAAATGGTGCACTACTTGCCTAGCATTTAAGCTTTATCACAAAGAAACGAAAGCAAATGATTGTTATTATAAGAAATCCTAATTGAAACTAAAACACAAAAACAAATACTTAAAAAATATACTTATTTTTTAATTGCACAGTATAGCAAAGTGCACCTTTTATTTTATGCCTTAGGCATAGCTGAAGTGTTTTCAAAAATGACGAAGTAGTATATGTAAATATTAAAATAAAATAGAACTGTTGAAAATAAATTTTTATTGTTGTTTTTATTGTGGTTGTTATATTATTAAAGCTTTTTTTTATTAAAAACTTTTTTTATAATTTTCTTTTATTATAATCATTTTTTATTAAAAATTTGGTTAATTCTAAACTTTTTTATCATAAACTTTTTTTATTAAAATTTTTTATTATAAACTTTTTTTATTACAAAACTTTTTTATTATAAAATTTTTTTATTATAAATTTTTTTTATTATAAAATTTTTTTTATTATAAAACTTTTTTTTATTAAAACTTATTAAGAACTTTTTATTAAAAACTTTTTTATCAAAACAATTTTTATTAAAATAGTTTTTTATAAAACAATTTTTATAAACTTTGTTATTTTAAACGTTTTTTTATAATTTTTTATTTTTTTATAAAATATTTTTCATCAAAAACTATTTTTATTATAAAAATTTTTTATTAAAAACTTTTTTATTATAAACATTTTTTATTATAAACATTTTTTTATTAAAAACATTTTTTTATTAAAAACTTTTTTATTAACAACTTTTTTATTAAAATTTTTATTAACAACGTTTTTTTTATTAACACTATTTTTATTATAAACCTTTTATTAAAAACATTTTTTATTATTAACTTTCTTTATTATAAACTTTTTTATTATAAACATTTTTTTATTAAAAACTTTTTTTATAATAAACATTATTTTTATTATAAACTTTTTATTAAAAACATTTTTTATTATAAACTTTCTTTATTGAAAACTATTTTTTATAAAAATATTTTGTTATTTAAATATTTTTGATTAAAGAAATTTTTTTATCAAAAAAACTTTTAATATAAAGTTTTTTTATTATAAACTTTTTATTATAAACTTTTTATTATAAACTTTTTTATTATACACTTTTTTATTATAAACTTTTTTATTATAAACATTTTTTATTATAAGTAGTTTTTTATTAAAAACTTTTTTTTTTAAAAGTGTTTTTATTATAAACATTTTTTAGAAAGCATTTTTTTATTATAAACTTTTTATTACAAACTTTTTTATTTAAATACTTTCTTTAGTGAAAACATTTTTTATTATAAACTTTTTTTATAAAAACGTTTTTTATTGAAAACTATTTTGTATAAAAATATTTTTTTATTTAAACATTTTTGTATTAAAGAAATCTATTTTATCAAAAACACAAGAAATTTAAATCGCAAGTCAATTTTACAAAATTTCGGAATTGCTAACCTCCTCCCTATTGAATCGCATTTTGTGCCAAACGCCAAAATGCCACTGAAATACCAGGCGATCAAAATGCAGCAGCAGTTCGCCAGCAAATTTGGCCGGAAGCCGGTGGAGTACCAGAAAATGTTGCATAGCAAAGGGCGCGCCATAGCGACATCTGTGGTGCAATGCCGGTAGTAAGGAGTAGCGCGGAACTGAGCGCAATGTGGCAAAATTGTTGCATACCCCAAGGGGCAAACAAAAGTTAGGCACCTACTGTGCGATGCTGTGAGCCTGGTAATGCAGCTGCTGTTACAGTGCTTGGATTTCGTTGAATGTGGTGACAAACGAAACAGGGCGACCCAGATTTTTTATTTTTATATAAATATTAAAATAATAATAAAAAATTGGAAAAGAAAGTATTTAAAAAAATTGTGATCGAATTAATTTTTAAAAAATAAAAAAAAAATTATAAAATAATAAATTATAAAAAAAAAACCATGAAAAAATTATAAAAAATAGTTTTAATTTAAAAACTGTTATATTAAATTACTTACCATTATATTTAAATATATAGCAATATTTAGTAAAAATATGTTTTTTATTATAATTTTTGGAAAAAAGAAAACAACTTCATTTAAGATTTCATATTTTTATTTCTTTTTATTTGTATATTTAATATTGTGTATTGTATAAAACTAAAGCTTAACAATAATTTATATATGTTAAAATATATATGTGTGTATATATTTAATAATATTATTTTTTTTTAACTTTACATTTAAAATTATAATAAAAAATGCGCTAAAACTATTATTAATGTGCTAACACAAAGAAAATGGAAGCCAATGGATGAGAAATATTTTCTTTTTGTTTAAATTGAATTTAAAAAACACAAATCATACAAATTAAATTAAAAGCTTTCAATTGTGTTACACTAAAAATTAATTATAATATATATAAATGTATGCGTAAAAAAACAATTTACATGTTAACATTATTGTTGTTCACATTTCTGCACTAATTAATTATTTTAAAGCCAATTTTCAAGCAACGAAATGAACACGTGTTATTTGTTGAGGATAAAAAATATTAAAGCTATAAAAAATATACCAAAAAATAAAAATTAGAAAAAATATAAAAAAATTAAAAAGTTAAATAAAGTTAAAAAAAGTTATAAAAAAATAATTAAATAAAATATTAAAAATAATTAAAACAAAATTAAAAAAAATGTTAATAAAATTTTAAACAAAAAATTTGAACAAAATATTCAAACTAAAACATATAAATAAAATTTTTGAATAAAAAATGTTAATAAAATTTTTAAACAAAAAAAATTTTAACAAAATTTTTAAATAGAAAAAAATTTAATAGAATTTTAAATCAAAAAAATTTTAAATAAAAAAAATTTTAATAAAGTTTTCAAATTAAAAAATGTGACTAAGCTTTTTAAATTCAAAATAAAATTAGAAACCATTTTTAAATAAAAAAATTGAATTAAAATTTTAAATAAAACAAAATTTAATAGAAATTTTTAAATATGAAAATATTAATAAAATTTTTAACTAAAAAATTTGAAAAAAAAATTTTAAATAAAAAACTTTGAATAAAATTTTTAAATCAAAAAATTTGATAAAACTTTGAAATAAAAACAAAATATTTAAATAAAAAACTTTGAAAAAAAATTTTAAATAGAAAAATATTTAAAAACAAAATTTAATAGAATTTTATATCAAAAAACTTGAAAAAAATTTTAATAAAGTTTCTAAATTTAAAATAAAATTAGAAAACATTTTTAAATAAAAAAATTTCAATAAAATTTTAAATAAAAAATTTTACATAAAAAAATTTTAATAAAATATTTAAATAAAAAAATTTAATAAAAATTGTAAATAAAAACAAAATTTAATAAAAATTTTTAAATAAGAAAATGTTAATAAGATTTTTAAATAAAAAAATTTGAAAAACACTTTTGAATAAAAAAATGTGAATAAAATTTTTTAATAAAAAAAAATTGAAAAAATAGTAAATTAAAAAAAATAATAAAATTTTAAATAAATAAAATTTGAAATGCATAGACGCCAAGGCATTGGTTTGCATTTTTTAATGTTTGTATTGTTTGTATGTCTATATGCAAATTTCAACTTTTTCATATTTTTCTATCACATTTGTTTTTTTTGCAAAAAAAATTCTTGTATTTAATTTTTTATTAAAACAATAATTATATTTAATACATTTTGCGTGGTTTTTGTTGTTTGTACATTACTAATCTACTATTGTACATACCATATACTACACAATATACATAAGCATATGCATGTAAATATGTATGTATGTATATAAGCATTTGAAAAACAAAAACCGTCAGCATTTTAAGTGTATGCGTGTGGATTTGTGTGTATGTGTTTGGAGTATTTTAAGATATTTAACTTAAAAATTATGTGCAAAGCTTAAATGAGAAATTTTTAATTATTTTGTTTTGTGTACATATTTGTTATTTTTTTCAAAATTTCAATATATTTTATTAATTTTTTTTTTTCAACTACAAACAACAATAAAACAAATATTTACCTTCTATGTAAACTTTAACTGTTTTTATACTTATTTATACATATATGAATGCTATACATATGTGCATATGTATGTTTGTTGCATATATGTACATATGCGCGTGTCTATGTGTGTTTGTGTGTATGCGTGTGTGTATGTAATTGTCGCCATTGCTGAAACCTGTTCCGAGGCGTTATTGTAAAGCTTAAAAAGGATCACTTATGTGGACTACAGCAAAATAATATATTTTTATGTATGTATGTATGTTTGTATGCATATAATTTATTTTTACATATTGAAAATATTGAGTACTTGCTAATAATTATTTTTTGTTTTGCTGGTGTTGTTGCTAAAAGTTAGGTTAGCAAGTGCTTGGAAGAAATTGAAATTTATTTTAAAATATATAAACTTGTATACTAAAATTTAAATTTATGCATATATTTATATGCTAAAAAGCATCTTTTCGATTAAAAAAATTACCATTTATTTATTAAATTGTAATTGGCACATTACACTCCTCATATGGTTGTCTGAAAAACGACAACTTGAGCGAGTTTCAAAAAATACTCAGTTTAAGAAAAGAATAATTATGTAATATCTGTGCAAAATTCTCGAAAAATGCTGTATTTCAGAGCTTTTGTGAAACTCCCAGTAAGCTTTCAAATTATTATTGCAGCTTGAAACTTGCAAAAAGCTTTTTAAAAGCTTTCTGTGAACAAAATTGCAGTAAAATGTCAAAAAATGTGCAAATTAACTTGTCAATTTAACCCTACTTTATTATTTTCAAGGCTAAAGCTTTCTAAAACTGCACAGCAAAGCTTTTAAAATTAGCTAAAAAGATAAGGCTCGATTTGGTTCGAAATTAAAATTTTTGGAGCTTTGAAATATTGAAAATTTGCATAGTCATGAGCTTTTGAACTTCCATATAGCTTTTCAGCGCAAATAACAAAATTTTCGCTATGAATATGGTTCACGAGATCCAATTACATTATGAATTTATTGCTTTAAGCTCTGAAAACATATTCCTTGAGCTTTCAACAATTTTGAAAATTTCTCCGAAAACCATTGAGCGTATTTAAGCTTACGCACTTAAACTTACAAGCTTAGCAATAAGCAAACTTAAACATTGAAAGCTTGCGGGTTGAAAATTGGCAAAGTCTAAAGCTTTTAGAGTTCCTCATAGCTTTTCAGCGTAAATAACAAGATTTTCGCTATTTATATTGTTCACGAAATTCAATTACATTAGGAATTTATTGCTTTAAGCTCTGAAAATGTATCCTTTGAGCTTTCCACAATTTTAAGACAACGTTTTTAAAACAATTGCGCATTTTTAAGCTTACACACTTAAACCACTTCAACTTACAAGCTTAGCAATAAGTAACTTTAAGCTTTGAAAGCTCAAGCATAAGAAAGTGTTTGATTTGAAACTTTCACACTTATGCTTTCGTAGTTAAGCTTACGCACTTAAACTTGCAAGCTTAGCAATAAGTAACTTTAAGCTGTGAAAGATCTTGAAAGATCGATAATTGAGCTTTAAGTAATTTTAAACTTTCACATTGATTATTCATGTGCTTGTCGTTTTAGAATCATCTAATTTAATCCCTAAAAAGCTGAGTACTAGATTGACTTTTAGCTTGCTTGCTGAGGATATGCATTAAAAAGTTTTCAGACTTTAAACTCGCTTTAGACCAACATCTCTTTGTTGCTTAAAATTACCATAAGAGCTTTAAAAAGCTCTGTGGCTTGCTGGTAACACAGTATTCGAAGTTCAGTGGCCATGTCTTTTCCGCTCATTTCCACTCATTTTTATTGCTCTAGCAACATTTACTCGCATATTACTTGACCTTGAATGCAGAGCTTTCACACTTTTCTGCGACTGATTCACACAAGTCAATAACAATTTGACAGAACTGAGCTTTTTCATAGAAAAGAGTTCAAATACGGCAGAAATTAGTTTTTTTTTATATAAAAAACGTTCAATACGACAGTTTTCGAAAAATTTGCACTTTTTACAAAACAAAAAAATAACTAAAGAAAGAAAACATAAAACAAAAAAAAAAATTAAATAAATAAAATAACAAAAAAAAAATACAATTTTAAATTGGCTTAAATTAGCAAGTATACATATGTATAAATACATGTAAATGTAAATTTTAATGCATTTTACATATACTATATAAAAATTAGTTGCTGTTCATTATGTGTATGTGTGTGTGTCTGTGTCTCTGAGTGATCGAATTTCTGTTTTTGAAATATTAATGAGTATATTAATCCTTAATTTTAGTATTACATATATACATACCATATGTATATATGTATATACTATTTGTATATAACATTTTTTATATATGCTTTTAATAACTGTATTGTTAATTATTTTGTCAATATATATGTATGCAAGTGTATATATGTAATCTATTTGTTACACAGTTAAAGTTATTGTAAATATATACTTTCATATATGTATGTATATATATTATTTATGTTTCCTTAGAGTATATGTATATAATATATTAGTATGCATCTAAAGATAAATACACGCGTCTAACATTTACAAACTATACAAAACGCTTAACTATGTTTTATGTATGTATATATGTATGATCTAAATAAATTTATATAATATATATATGTATATGCACATACAAAGTATGTATGTATATTAATGCAGACATTTGCATTTAATATAATAATTATTTCATATACTCTCCTACACACATACATACATATCTAAGCTTTTCTAGACATACTATGTATGTAAGTATGTATTTGTTTGCAAACATCTGCCTGTGTGCTTGCACACTTCAAATCACTACGATCAATACATTATATAATTTAATAATAATAAAAAACGTGCAACTTCTTGCCACTTACATACATAAACAGCTGTTAATTTGACCGAAGTGCAACAACAGCGTCACTTGCCGACGCTGGTATGAATTCCCGGGGAATTGTGAATTATTGATTTTCATGCAATTTGGACGATGCTTGAGCTTACATACAAACGTAGATTTGGCACTGGAGTAGAAGAACTTGCATGGAGACTTTTTTGTAGACTTCTCCAAACAGTTATTGAGCACTGCAATAGTTTTTTCATATCACTATCACAAATTGCCTGCCAACTCTCATTAAGTGCACTCCTGAGTTGCTCTCGCGCCCACACACCCCTCACAGCACTCCCCACTTAACTACGAATGATTGTCCTGGCGTTGTTGTTATTGTTGTGTGTGTGTGTCAGCAACTTAGCCGCGTGTATGTAATTATGGCTCGGCTCACCAACGTCTTCCAGTTGCATATTGTCATATTAGTTAGCTCCTATCACTGTGTCTCTCCCACATGTCGTTTACTTGCGCAGATCGGTTGGCATTAGATTGGCGGCGCCATATTTATTGCTTTCTGCCGTGGCAGCAGCATGAACGCTGTCCTCATCATTGCCTTCATTGTCCATATGATCCATGGGTGTGTGTTGTTGTTGCTGTTCCGTTTGTTGTTGCTGTTCGGTATGCGCTTGCTGTTGTTGCTGATGATGTTGTTGTTGTTGTTCGTGCGCGGTTTGCTTGGCGGCGCTGGATTCGTGGCTCTCATTATTGTAGCGTATCAATTTGATTGTGGTCAGACCGTCCGCGTTGCGTATGAGTCTGTTTGAGAGATGATTGAGAGAGAGAGAGAGAGAGATGTATGAGCTGCTGTGCTGTTAAGCGCTTGCTATGTGTGTGTGTGTACTTACGGATAGCAGTCCTCCGCCGAGGGGCTTGAGTAAGGCCGCTTTTCGGTGCTATTGCCTGTGACGCTTAGATCTGTGGGTTTCATTTCGTCACCGTGATCGGGCGAACGCGACCCACTGTTGTGTTCCACTTTTAAGGCGCCGAATTGGAATTTTTCGCTTGGGGTGTGTGGCATTGCGGGCGAGTTGGGCGGTGCGCCCGTCGGGTTTGATAGGTATTGGAAGGCACCGTTGATGGCGTGCATGAAGAGCGGCGATGTGGGTGGTGGACCGTAGGCGGCCGCAGCTGCGGCGGCTACAGCAGCGGCAGCAGCGGATTGTGAAATCGCAGGTAGACTCATGTGCGGGCTGCTGAGTCCGTTGCTGTGATTGTGGCTGTGACTCAGGCTGTTGCTGGTGCTGCCGTTGCCATTGCCGTTACTGCCGTGCGCGGCTGGGTGACGCTGCGGCGATTGTGGATGCGGCAAAGTCCAATTTGTACTGTTCAAATTTGTACTGGGGGATTGATTGCTGTTGTTACCATTATTTGTATTGTTATTATTGTTGCTATTAATGTTGTTGTTGTTGGTGTTGCTGTTACTTGCGCCGTTGGCATTATTAGCACCACCAGTTGCTGTGGTGGCACCGCCATTGCTGGCAACGGATTGCCGTAGCAGCGAAATATTTTTGATGTTCTTGAGCTCGGTTGGATTGCGCAGAAACTGGTAACAATGGCGTTCACCCTGAACCTTACGTAGTATATTGACGCGATAATAGTAGCGTAGTGCGCGTGACATTTTGTCATAGTTCATGGAGAGATGGTTCTTTTGTATGCCCCACAGTTTGGCCAAACCGGCGGGGTCGACGATTTTGAAGACGCCTGTGTCGCGACACTTCCACGCAATCAAGTCGCTATACTTCTGGTTGCGATCGTTTAGCAATTGTTGTAAGAAATCCCACAGCAAACGACCATCTGAGAAAAAAGAGAGAGAGAGAAAAGTGAGGTTAGTTTCATTATGAAAAATCTTATATCTATTAAAGCTCGCGCTCAAACTATTGTATTTTCAACTCACTTGTATTGGGTTCTGTGGTTTCCGGGAAGAATTCCCGTTTCACGGGCTGCAGGTAGCTGGGCGTCGTCGGCGCCGAAACTGAACCGCCGCTACTGCCGTTCGGCTGATACTTCTGGCTCATGGCCTGTGCGGCCTGGTTCTGTGACCACGAATTGACAAAACTGTTTGTAATCTGTTGCGATAAGCTCTGTGGCATATCCTTTAAAATGGGCGTTGTTGGCGGACTGGCGCTGTAATGTGCTGCAACAACTGCTGCCGCTGCGCTGCTCTTGGACAAGCTATTGGCCGCTGCTAACTCTGAGTAACTGCTTTCTTCATCCGAATCGGATTGATTGCTGCTGGCGCCTGTGCTGGCCGTCGCATGATGTGCCGGGTAACCGTTACCGCTGCTCATTGTTACCGAGATGGCTGGTGGCAGCAGATTACCGTTGGCGCTGCTGCTGGTCACGCCCAAACCGCTGTTACTGCTACCGCTACTGGTGCTACTACTACTGCTGCTGCTCGTGCTGGCACCGCTCACTGAAGCGGCTGCGGCAGCTGCTGCTGCGGCGGCGGCAACTGCCAGATTTTGTTCTTGGCTTTGTGGCGGGCTGCTGGCTTGTGAGTCCACCGATGGCGGCGGGCTGAGCGTCACCGAATTGGGCGCCATAAAATGATGCATATGCGCATTGTGAAATGGACTGTCCGGTGGTGCGCCAATTGGTGGCCATGTAGGCGTCTGTGGATGGCTATGCGGCGACAAAGGATAACGACTGGTCGGTGTGACCGGACTGTTGGGTAAATGCCATTGCATCATGTGGGATTCGATGATGAGCATTTGCAGCACATTGTGTAATACATCACCAGCGCCCGGACAGCGGTGACCGAAATCGGCGCGTGTTAGCAGGCAAAGCGCTTTGCCGTTCATTTGGAAGAGATCATGATCCACTTTCGGCAGATCGAATTCACGTTCGCAGAAGCGTAAAAAGACGGTGACATCTTCGCGACCCCACAAACGTGGATCGGATGGCAGCGATGGCGGCAATTGTGTCTTCAATTCAGCCAATTGGCTGGAGGGCGCCGGCGGGCAACGCCACAACATATCACCCCACAGACCGAGCTGCGGATTCAACGACAGCTGTACGGGAAGCATTTTCATTTTGAACCAGAGACGCGTGCACGATTTTAATTGTTTGTGTTGACCAACGCCACACGGAAATACGACTGCTGCGACACTGGGTCGCTGGGTCGCCCAATAAGCTGCTCACTGCTCGCTGCTGCTAATCAAGTTGCGCTAGCTGCTAGCTGGCTAGCAGTAGTGTAAACCACAACGAACGAACGACCGTACGAATGTGCACGAACTGATCTGGAAAGACAAGAGCGAAGAAGAAAAAAACACATAAGATAAAGTTTACGAAATCGATATACGAGATTACTAACTAACAGCGACGCGTTGGCGCAGGGTGAAAGGGGCGTACTAAAGCGGTACAATGGGCATGTGGGTGTATTTGAACGCACACTTCCGCTTGGGAATAGCTATATTTGCATGTGTGTGTGCATTGTTATTAGACGGTGGCGTATTGAAACCGAAAATCGAAACCGAAATAAATGCAAATCGTTTTGCGGCGATTTCCACATACACATCTACCAACAACAACAAAAGCAGACAAATAAACAAATACATCCGCTGGCAATGCGGACGTGAACCCACCGCACTGTATCCGCAAAAACGGGTTGCCGAAACAGCGCGCATCGCGCCCAACCCACACAGACAGCATCTTTAGCGTGGCAGATCACAGCTGTGCGCTGTCTGTATGTTTGTTCGCTTACGCGTTCGATGCGTCGTCGGTCGGTTGGGTGCGGCGTGCGATCTGCGATTTGCGCGTCGCAAACAGCAGCACGCAAACGTAATATGCGCCAAAGTACAGCACAGAAAAAAAAATTGAATCGACGCAGCGCAAACACCTTTTACAGCGTGCGCGCCTCCAAATGTAGCAATTTCTTGTTTATGAAAAATATTTCGATATTTCGTGTTTTAATCGCGTAATATGTTAATTTCCTTCCAAAAAACCGTTTTCTTGCCGTTTTTGGTGAAGTGAGAAGACACGCGCGCGGTCAGAGTTGTAATGTGCCGGATGCGCGCGTATAGGGAGCAGCCGCACATCACAGTGGTGCAGTGCTGTTGAATTTCGATAGTTAAATGAGAAAAATGTATGTGAAAAGTGGTAATCTTTCAAATATATTGAGAAAAGAAGCAAGGCATCGAAAAAGTAAACCTTAAAGCTCACATGTAGAATTAAATGAATTTTCAATAGTTGTTTTTAGGTTAGGTCTCTCTAGAACTTTCAAAAATCGACTGGAAATACTTTTTCCGAAAGTACATTTATCAAATACGGGGAACTCTGATACTTGGAGACTATTGCCTGATTCTAGATAATATTATCCAGTATTCGATCAAGATGATTTTTGGATATCTGGATTAACTGGATTTTGGATAAATAATTAACTTCAACATTTTTTGGTCAAAAACTTGAATCATCTCTTTACAAGTCCACCGATTTCTGATAAGTGGATGAATTTCTGAAAAGGTATACACTTATACCTTACTAGTATGTCTTCTCTTGTAGCTGCTCTCCTGAAAAGTATGCTTCCGTTGGTCCAGTAGCCACCATTTTTTATCAAAAGGTCAATATAAACACTTTTATACCCACAAATAGAAGTCTGAAAAGCTTAAATGAAAGACATTTGATTCCCAGTATGCATTATTCTGAGAATATTTGCCAATGTCAAGCATTTTAGAGTGCGTTAGATTGAGTTAACCTTTTAAATGCAAATATTATGAAAATTAGTTGCAACAGAAGTGTTTGCCCCTCAATCAAAACAGATAGCGCTTGACAGTTACTATTTTCAAAAAAAAAAGTCTTCTTCCCAACATTGAATTAGAAGTTAGGTTAGCTTATACTGGTAGGTTACCACGCCATACATAAACCAACGGGTTCTTAGTAATTCCAGAAAGAGTTTCAATTTAATTTGGACTGAAGTATTAGTCCTACAGAACGCTAATACCTTTTGCGAACTTAAAGTGTGCCTTGATATCTAGTTGAGAAATTTCAACTAGTCCCTTGAACTTCGAAGCTCCTAGATATCTTAGACGAGTTCTAGATATTACTGCATAGAAACATAGGAGATATTCCAGCGTCGCTCTCATGCCTACTTTTCCACACTTTCTGCATGTATTGTCGTACTTATGCCCATCCGGCTCGCATGTGGTGTAAGTAGTTTGCGACCTGGACAACAACCATTCTGCAGTCCTTTCGAGCTGAAGCGCAAGTACTTCACAATAAAATTTGGTGTTCTACTAAATCGATCAGTGAACGCAGAAAATACTCAGTGAGACAGAAAAGGAGAGATTGCGTTATTTTGACGTAATCGAGAAACTTTTTTTTACTTATGGAATTCGGGTTTTGACCATTGTTTCTTAGATATCTATGTATTTAACTTAGTTCGAACATTTTCGGACAATATTTTTGAGGGCCCAATAGACCTAAGGTCGCGGTACATTCCTCATTTATCAAGGTTGCTAACAGTTTTACGAAAGATTTGGTACATTCTATGTGAAAGTCCAAAATTTCAAAAGCTTGAAATTAGTACCGACATTTAGAAACTTACTCAAGTTATCAGAGAACTAATTTTCGTTTCGTGGATTTACTGCACACCGCCAAAAATCAAACCACCTAGACTCTTCATGTCTAAACTTACAGCGTTTGACCTTGAGCAGATAACAAAGGTTTTGAAACAACAACCCTAATCTAACTCGCCCACTGTATGTCAATGCTTGTCGTTTAACTTTGCCGCACATATGGAAGTTTCAACATGAAAAAAGCAGCAACAACAACAAAAAAGAATTGCTAACTCATACAAAACGACGATGTTGACGATGACGACAATAACTTTGATGTTGTTGTTGCTGTCGATACTAACGAGTGCTGCGACTGATGCTGCTGCACAAGCAAAAAGCAGAATCAACAACAAAAAACAACCGACTGATGACGGCTATTAAGATCAGGCTACCTTGCGAAACTCGACTCGACATCTAAAACGTCGCAACGTGCCAACAACACAGCAACGTCCGTTGTTGCTGTTGCCGTTAAGATGCAGTCGCTGTGGCTGTGGCACTGGCAGTGGCTGTAGTTGGCGGCAACAGTGCATGTTTATATGTATGTGCATATGTATGTAGTGTCGATGTATGTTCGCCCAGACGCCGCAAACGGAAGTGTGCATACCAAGCAAAATGACAAGCAACAACAACAATGATGGCAACAAAAATCAAATAAACTTGTTTCACACAATGCAACCGCAAGCGGCCAGCAAAAACGACTACATGTATATAATTTATGGTCTTAAATATGTGCACATGTATGTTTGTATGTATGTATATATTGTATGAATGTATGTTTGCAATGGTAGCAATCAAACAGTGCACAAGTTGGAGGAAGCGCTCGCGCGACGTGCAACAAGTTAAAGGAAGACCGATCGTATCCGCTAGTGGGTAAACAGAGCACGAATAAGATACATACGTACATACATTCATACGTAAATATGTACATAGATATTTATGTGTAGAGCAATGTGAGAAAACCAGCAAGCGGAGACGGCAAGCAGCTGTGGCAGTGGGCAACTGGGTGAGCGAGCATATGAGCAGCGGATGGAGCGGAAAAGGCTACATAAACATAAGTATGTTTGTATATGTATATAATTATATCCGAAAAAGGGTATATAAAGCTTGCCATGAGGTTTGTAAAATCTAGAAGGGAACGTCGGAGACTCTATAAAGCACCTATTTATATAAAAGTTCAGTTTGAGGAGTTGAGCCGATTTAGTCCTTGTTTGGGAATCGTCTTTATTTGACAAGATATCGTCATGAAATTTGACATAGATTATTGCCCAAGAAAGGTCTATAATCTCCACAAAAAAGTATTCAGATCGGATCACTATAGCATATAGTTGCCATGTAAAGTCACCGATCGATATCAAGCTCTTGTATAAATAAATTTTTATTTGACGAAATATCTTCACGAAATTTGGCTTAGATTGTTGTCAAAGACACAGTTACAGTTTGCGAAGAAATTCTTCAAATTGGACCACTGTGGCATATAGCTGCCAAACAATCTGATCAATAAAAATGAAGTCTTTGTATAAAATCGTCTTTATTTGACAAGATATCGTCATGAAATTTGACATAGATTATTGCCCAAGAAAGGTCTATAATCTCCACAAAAAAGTATTCAGATCGGATCACTATAGCATATAGTTGTCACACAAACTGATCGTTCAAAATCAACATAACGATCTTTTATGCCCTTTTAGGCTAGTATAAAAGCACCTGTGAAGGGTATTATAGCTTCAGTGTGATCAAAGAAAAGTGGTTTTCTTCATATATGTATATGTGTGTTTGTGGCTACAGTGAAGTGATCCAAACAACGCAGCAAATAAGACAGTCAGAATAGTTGATGCAACACCCTGTTTTCCCAACACTTTGCTTTCTTCAGGCAAACACACTTCAGGCGCACACATACCTATACATATGCATGGATATATGCACACACAAATCCACTTATAATTCTCGGCCGCTCTTATGACAGATTGTTTATATTTTTTCTTGCTTATTTATCGAAACTTTTTCGCTTCCTCGTTCCTCGAGCGAATACACAATATATTTACGTCTTCTGTACATATGTATGTGTATGTGTGTATATGGCTGAGCGCAGATAGGGAAAAGATATTTTTACTTTGAGGGGGTCTGTATGTACATACATATATATATATATGAACTGCTTGCGTGTGCGTGTGTGTAAACTACAGACGATCATTTGCCGCTGCCCGCTCAGCCATTACGTCCTACGCCGCTATGGGTCTGTCCGCCTGTCTTTACATACATATGTACATACGGGCATAGCTCACCCGCTAACTTTGTGAAGTATTCCTGTTGTGGCTATTGTTATTGTTGTTGTTGTTGTTCTTTACGAGTGTATGCTCGTTTGTAGCTGCTGTAGATAATGTGTGGATGGTTGGAATGTGGTTGCTGTTGCTGCTGCCGCTAATGTTACTTTTATTGTTGTTCTTGTTGTTGTGGCTTTGATTGCTGCGAGAAATGCACTGTCTTCAATTTCCAAGGAAACGTACATATGCACGTTAGTGCGTATTTGTGTATGCATAAAACGAAAAAGACGTAAAGCCGGATGCGACCAGAGAACAAATGAGGGCAGCTTGCTGGCATAGAGACGCATAAAGTGGGAAGAGGGATCGACGATGAGACCCAGTGAGCAATCGGGTGAAGAACTGATCGTGAGCGATCCAAAGAGACTAAGATTATGGAACAAGGATTAAGTTTTGAGTAACCGAGTTAAGAATATATGAAGAGCCAAAAAAATAGCGATCATTTAAACCATTGATATTTCAACCTTACCGACTTTGAACCACATTACCCACTTTCCAGAGTAATGCTATCACCGTCAAGAGATTAAATAAGAGTAGGAAGTATAAAAGTAATTACTATAGGATCATAAGTAACTCAAATACCCACATATCCGATTTGAAGACCCACCCATTTTCCTGATAAGGGTTCGCAATTTTCTCGGAGAGGCTTTTTTGTGTATGGTTCCCAAGATACTAGCAGAGTTTCTTCAAAACTCGAAGCTAGTTCGGTGAATAGAATCTTCTGTGATATTACAATTCCAAAAAAACTTTAGCCTTTCTTTATACAAAAATCATCAAAGCCATTATTTGTTTTGTAAATACAGAAACAATTAAGAAGCCGAAATTTCTTACGACAGATAACGGTATTTCCGAAGATTTCAATAAATTTCTAGAGGATTATAGGTGAAATTCTCTGGAAATCTCAGAATTAGCTCTCGGTAATAGTAAACATTCTCGTCAATGGGACTATTTGATTTTATTCCAGTGAAAAAGTCTTACTTTATATGAGGACTATACAAGATTCTCAAATTTTTTTGTAAGAAAATGATTATAAAAATTTTAAATAAATCTTTCAAAGACAATGTTTTCATCCAAAAAGCAATATCATTGGATTGATAACTGAACAACTGTTCAATTTGTCGTCTTCTTCGGAAACTGAAATTTCGATCTATTTCCAGCTTGAATACCCTTTACATATAAAAGGTTTCAATACAAGAACTTTTCTTTTGATCGGTCAGTTAGTGGCACAGCCATATGCTATAGTGGGCGAACTGAACAATTTATTCGGAGATTATACTGTTGTCTTGGACAATAGCCTATTGAAGACACTTTGGCAAATAAAACGTTTTCAATACAAGGCTTGATTTTGAGGGACTGTTTGTATGGCTATGGCTAGTATAGGATATAGCTATACTGATTCAATTTCGGCGGTTTTGACATATAAGATGTTTTTTGAGGAGGTACTTTAAAAATTCAGAGAATAGGCCGCTTATATGCCGACATACCGTCCATACGAACCTGGACAAATCGACTCAGTTCAACGCAGGTAATTTATTAATACGATTATATACCTTATAGACCCATTGATGTTTCCATCTGGGTG
This sequence comes from Bactrocera zonata, assembly GCA_037783105.1. Lineage (NCBI taxonomy): Eukaryota > Metazoa > Arthropoda > Insecta > Diptera > Tephritidae > Bactrocera > Bactrocera zonata. The sequence continues at coordinate 22,295 of JBAWJQ010000568.1, forward strand.
TTAAAAACTTAATATACCCCCTTCAGGGCATAAATATCCAAAAATATATACTCTACATCCGCCAGAAATCTTCAAAAACTCAGATGTGTTGATCTCTCCGAGGAAGAGAAAGCACATAAAGTGCGCCTTTGAATGGCTTAAATGGATCACCCGTTCAATTAAGTACATCCAGGAAGACATTTCTCAAAATATTGCAATGCACGCCCCACAAAGAATAAATAATCGCCGGCAGTTAAGCGGTGTTGCACAAATGAACTTGACGATCGGTTGGTTGGTTGGTTGGTTGGTTCGTTTGAACGCATGGTTGTATGAACGCTCTAATGAGCGCACTCAAAAGAGGAGTGTAACCGGCGGACCCGGATGACGACGCCGCAGACGGAAGAGAAAACGATCAAGAATGAAAAAAAAAGCAAGCAAGCGTTTGGAGAAGAAGCAGTGCCATAAAACGAAGCATAAATAATTACAATAAGAGGCAAAGAAATTTACACGCGTATGCTGGAAGACAAAGTAGCAGGCAGACATACATACACACATACATATGTATATACAGTGATTGTTCGAAAAAGTTGAAGAGCAAAGATTCTAAAACGCTGCCATTGGCAGCATGCGCTGTTGGCTTTGAAGCCAGCGCACAAGCTTAGCTTTGCTGTGGCGCGCACTCCGGGAGGGGGTGCAAAACAAACTTACATACATACAAACGCACATATGTATATATGTGTGTATTGGTGGATGGGCACGGCGCGTCGAAAAAAAAATGCCAGCGGAGAATTTCTCAGCGCGCAAACGTCGCATCATCACTTGGCATCGTGCTACTTACAGATATTTGTATATATGGGTATGTGTGTATGTATGGACTGCGCGCATCACATCACATCGGGAAGGAATGTAGATGATGAAACCGGTTTGAGCGGAAACTACACGCAAATTAAAAAATACATATGAAAGTTTGTGTGAATGAAAAAATAAATGATCGAAACCATCAGCGACATACAGAACGGCCAGCGTGTGGAGAGATGTATGGGCACAAGCATTTTATACATACATACATACATACATACATACATAGACACAAAGCGACACACAAATCTTATTGTACTTTGTGGGACGTGTGGGCTTGCTACCGCAACGCGTCCGCATTGAGATCGCACAGAAGTCGAAGTCGCCGTAGAAGTCTAAGTCGACGACGACGCTGTTGATGAGACTGACGGCGCATTGTTTTTGTTGTTGTTGGTGTTGCTGCCATCCCGGCTGTTATTGTTGACAATAAGCACTTGTATGTGCATAGCTGTATATATATTGACTATATAGACACATATATAGACATATGCGTGTGTGTGTGTTTGTATATTTCGAGTGAAGCGTTTGAGCGGATGAGCGCTGCGTACAAATACACAAACCAATTGTCATGAGATTTTACCCATACCTATGTACGTATATATGTATGTATGTAGGTACATTTGTGTGTATTAGATACACATGTATGTAATAGGTATATATGTATGTATGTATGCATGTGGTATATATGTATGTATGTATGCAGATTTTGTAGTGTCCGGTCACTTGGATATTTATGCTGGCAGGAACCTCCAACAGCGTAACCGGGAACGAACATGGAATGTTTATACTCTGCTATATACAAACACACATACAAACACCCATTCCTATGCATATATAAACACACATACATATACCACGCCATTGCATTTATTTATATGACACTACTTGAGAACATGTGCGCACACCTTACACTTCTGCCGCGCAACTCGTCGATCAGTTGTGTGGTTGGATCGAGCGCGCACAACAACATTGCCGCTTCCTTTTCCTCAATTTCTTCTTTGAACCTATTTCTACATATGTATGCTGCAGCTTCTTCTTCCCTTTCACCTATAACGCAGCTGCATAAGAATCTCTGCACGACTGTTTGGCATTTTTGAAATCTCGAAAACGCTGCGGGGTGGAAATTGAGTCAGAGTAATTGTGACAGGTTGTCGAGTTTCTCCCAAGGGAGGTTGGTAATAAATTAGTTCCTGCTATGTAGTAGGTGTTTCGAAATATTTCACAATCATTATACAGATGGATTAATATTTATATATTTGACTTCAAATTAGAAAGTTTATTTATTCAGTTATTTTAGAAAATTTCGAGTTAATAACTTTGGATTTAGCAAGTCATCCGAAGTAATAAATTCTTAAATTTTTTTTCATTTTTAATCAATCTTTGGGAGCTCATATTTGGCATTAAAGTCCCAACTGCTTAATGTAGAAGTTAAAGGTAATATTAATAATAATAATAAAAATAATAAACACACGCCCGCAGAATGGGGCTGACAGATCGGGAAGATTACAGGAAATGTCTAGAGAAGGGGACCAGGGAAACAATAGAGTATCTCTTGTGCACTTGTCCCGCATTGGCAAGACTACGGTGTAAGCATCTGGGGTCTCCATGATATGATACACTGAAGGAAGTATAGATAGTGATGTCGAAGAGTCTGTTAAAATTCGCGTCAAGCGCAGGCATCCTAAAAGAGAACTACTCCTCTTGGACTTATCAACTTAACTCCATCTGGCATCGCAAAAGACCAAACTGGTCTATGCGTGGCCTATTAGTTTACCAAATTCACCTAATCTGTCATATATTCCATTCGTTTTCCACTTAAAGAAAATAATTAAATGTCAAATAGGAAATTGGCATCACGCAGGAAGCCTAGTGAACAAAGTTTTGAATTGCTTGTTGAAAAGTCTTTGAGATGTTGTTGAGAATTGACGGTTAAGGCTTAAGAGAGTTATTTACTAGCAAATATGTGTCGAGTTGATGGATACTTTTGAACTAAGGAAGAGTAACTCATCTTAAAGATTCATATTAACATTTAGGAATGCATATGGGTTGACTCTGCATGGAAATAATGCTAACTGTAATGTCTTCCTAATGAAGCAAAGTAATTGAAAGATCATGCCCATTTAATAACAACTTTCTAACATTTTTTCCCAAATAAATGGAAACTGGTAAGACCTAAAAAATGAATTAACAGCTTATGTAAAGTTTATCACGAAGTTTCCTTGAAGGAAACGTCGGAGGTCCTGTAAAATATTCATATAAATGATTAGCGTGACGAGCTGAGTCATTTCTGTCTGTTGGTCGATCTATCTATATGTAGTCGGACCCTTAGTTTTTGAGATATCGATCTGAAAATTTGCATACGTCCTGTGCTCCCCAAAAAATTGCTCATTTGTCGAACCTGCCGATATCGGGCCACTATAACTTATAGCCATCATACAAACTGAACAATCAAAATACAGTCTTTATATGGAAAACCTTTTTATTTGAAAATATATCTTCACGAAATTAGGATGGATTATTGTTTGAGGCAATGGCGTAATATGCGAAGAAATTGTTTAGAACTGATTACTATATCATATACATAGCTCTCATACAAACTACCGTCAAAGATCAAGTCAGTTCCATAAACCATTAATTTGTAATAAAATTCGCAATAAACATTGTAGTTACGCGCTAAAGCCAAGTATGGTCACAGCTCCTCGGTGCAATAACACACTATCAACTGAGCACCACTATAAAATGTGACCATATATAGACATTGCATACATATACTTAATACGTATGTATGTATATATGTATATATAATATATATATAGACTTGATGTTCACTATCAAACATTTTCCGCTATCTTAAGCGCTTAACAATCGTTTATTTTTATAAACAGTTCTTTACTTTTCCCTTTTTTTGCCAAGATAATGTCAAAAGTACTACAAACTCGCACATATTTACATACTTACATACATATGTATTTATGCACGTAAAAGGTGGGTAGAAAATAGGTTTACTACTCTGATAAGAGTTCTACGTCTAACTGTATGCAAGTGTTTGAATGTGTACGCACGCTTTGTTTTCGCTTCGAACCGCTGAAGTAGACTTCCGATCGTTAGATAAGCATACAATAAAAGTTGAGAAATTAATTTATAATGAAACAATATTAATACTATTCAACATATTTGACATGGCTATCTACAGTTGTAGGTAAATAACTTACAATTTCGCAGAGGTGATTGCTATCTAGCGTGTTTTTGAAATTAGTATGTAAATAATATAAATACTAGTGTTTATACGTGTTTTATGAAGATTTATAAATATACCAGACTACTTGTTTAATGATATATGTATATTTTATTTCTAGATGCGCCTTGAACTTGAAAATTTCTGACAAAATGAACTTGAAAGGCTTGTAACGTTTAAAAACGGTTTAGCACTTCTTGACTTTCTTGAGGTTTCTGGTACATGGTATAAATACATAAGTAGTTAGCAAAGTCAGCGAGTTGCTACTTTTCTACTCTTTTTCTACTTTCTTCTTTTAAAGTAATTAATAAGAAGTTACTTTCAGGCAAATTTAATAGAAGTGAGTGGATACCGCATTAAAACGGTATAATTACTTACTATTCTAAACCAATATGATCTAATCCGGCATCATTCCTTATTAATTTATACCAATTGAATGTTCGATTCGCAACTTGCTAAGATTGGTCGAAGCATACCCACTCTCACTGCTTTCAGTTAATAAGGACAAGTTTCCGTTATTACAATCAGTTTATCCTCTATCAACACCATTTTAATATTAGAACATTTTTTATACCACGAAGTTTGTAACACCCTGAAATATCGTCGCAGACCTTTAAATTATAAATGATCAACACGTCGAGCTGTCGATTTAGCCATAACCATCTGTCAGTCAATATACAAACAAACTAATTCTTCAATTTTTGAGATATGGATCCGAAATTTTGCAGACATCCTTTTCACTCAAAGAAACTGCTAACTTGTCGGAACTGTCGATATCGGAATACAATAGCATATAGCTGCCACACAAACTGATCGGTCAACATTTAGTCTTTATATAGAAAACTTTTTTATTTCACAAGATATCCTCACGAAATTTTGCAGCGATTATGACCGAAGATATAGCCATAATCTCAGAAGAAATTGTTCAGATTGGAAAACTATGGCATATAGCTGTCATACAAACAAGTTCATATATGGAAAACTTGCGTATTTGACAAGACATATTCATGAAAGCCAGAGCAGTACTTCAATATCCGAAAATATTTTTCATATCGAACCACTGTCTAATCAAAATCAAGACAAAACTCTTTTTGTGCCCTTTTGTGCTATAAGGCTTCTTGCGCTTGCGAAGTCACTATTTTTTCTTATTTTCCAATAGAAATCGCGATCGCACGTGATCGCTTTGCTTCAAATTTACATATCTACACAAAGATTTTGACAACACGAGTGCGGTTTCTCATTTTATTCTGCTCTTTAAATTATAAAAAATAATCAAATCAGTTGATAAGATATCAACTTAAAAGTCTTTGAATCAATAAATTAAAAGTATTTTCTCTTGAAGCAGTCAGTCGTAAACTATATCAGCTGATTATTGAAATATTTAGCATTTACAAAATTTTTTGGGCAAAATTTGTGTTTAAGAGGATGATGTATAATTATTTAGAAATTATTAGAAAGAAGTTAGTAAAGACTGTTTAAGCAAACCTCATAAAGGAACTTTAAAGAAAGTGGCGATCATTTCAGTTCATTCCTTGAACTTAGCATACGCCGTAGAATACGGCATAAAATTCTAGTATTAGGTGATACTAGATTGAAGCAAATTCGTTAATGTGTTCACCGTCACTTTATTCGTTCTTCCAGTATGTGTTCAGCCTTAGCATCACTGCTGCGTATATTTGAATTTTTGGCTTGAAGCAACATTTCACCGCCTTATTAGGCTGTGTTTCTTGTTTAACGCTTCAATTTAGATAATATAGGAATTAGCGGTAATAAAATCGCGTTTAATGGTATAATCGATGCCGTTAAATGGAATTTTGTTGATTATGGAAAATGCTATTAAAGACGCCGAGGCAAAAAAATTAAAAAAAAAATTGGATCAGACTACGGATTTCGGCATATCGCAGGCAAAAACAGAAAAAAATATAAAATAAAATAAAAAAAAAATAAAAAAAAAAAATTTTTTTATTAATATTTTCAAAGCTCCGTCTCAGTTATGATTATTAAAACATTTTATTGGTCCGCTTTCTTTAGAATTTCTTCGTGTATACAATGCGGTTTTCAAAAGTAATATTTATAGGTATAGGGGTAGGGTGTTCATAGGTATGTACGTACATACATATGTGCTGGGTTTGCCAATATTAAAATTTGTATTATTCTAGCTAATAATTAACACCGCACGATCGTTTGCTTTACCTTAAATTCCGCACAACGGCGTTGTGTATGCAAATATGTATATGAGTCGACAACAATCGCTCAAGATATCCACAATTTATTATCCAATGTGAATTTAAGCATTTGTTCAGGTTCTCATTTTGCAATTAAACAGCATTAACACAAAGAGCACAGTGTATTTATGTACATACGTATGTATATACTTATTATTGATATTGTTGTTGCTTTTTTTGGAAAGCCCACACAAACTTTATATATGTCTAGTATACTTAAGTATTTATTTAGGTACGTTTGTACAATTTCACAAACATTTCTACACACTATCGAGGAGGTACAGCGTGTATATTTTTATATAAAAATTAATATATACATATATACATATGTAAATATTTTCATTAGATATGCACGAACACTTTTTCGCAAGTCAGCTAAACACGTACATATTACGACGGCACTGAATTTTATTTTAATAATTTATTTTTAAAATTAATTATTTTATTAATTTTCTTCTTTGTTTAAAATTAATTACTTTATATTGAATTTTATTTTGTTTATTTTCAACTTTGTTTATTTTATTTTTAATTTTTTTCTTTTAATTATTTTATTTTGTATGTTTAGTTTTAATGATTTAAATATTTTTGTTGCTATTTTTAATTTTAAAATTTATTATTTCTACTTTTAAATTTTTGAATTTATTATAATTATTATTATTTTTTTTTTTAATTCTTAAATTTATTTTAATTAATTTTTTAATATTTTTAATTTTTAAATTTCTTTAAATTTTTGTTTTCTTGTTGCAATTTGTTTCAACTAAATATCGCTTCCAATTCGAAACTCGTAACACTTAACTATCTGGTCGAAATATTAAGCACTGGTATGTATTTCCGCTTTCCGCTGACGAAAATACTCGTATTAATGTTAAACTAATTGCAAGAAATAAAGCATTTTTACACAACCAACGCACGAGACGAAGACACAGACGTGTTGTATATCCGCACGCTACGAAGGAACAGGAACTAATATCGAACTAAATAAACGAGCATGAGTATGGCAAATGAGTAACGCGCCGGCGCTGCGAAGCGACTGCGCCAACAACGATAACGACGAGAGCGCACGGCAGCGGCCGCAATGACGGCAATAGCAGTGGCGGTAGTGGCGGCAACGGCGACGGCGGATACAATAAGCCGGTGTTGCGTCGGCGCACTTGCGTTGACTGCCAAATGAGTTTACGAGCGGAGTATGCCCAGCATCTGTGGATTACACTGACGAGCAAACGAACACATGCGAACACACACGAGCGCACATACACGCAAACGCGTACAAGTGGAACGCGCACAACATTCAAGCAACGGTTAGGACGGCGGTGAGTCGTGTGTGTGTGTGTGTCTGTAAGTCGTAAAAATCTCTTTAGCAGGTAGACAACACTCCAAACACCAGACGCATGCAGTCAGTGAAAGAAGTGGAAGCAAAAAATCCAGCATAAAGCTAGAGATCTACCTGCTGGAAGTATACCACACTGGGGGTGCATTTTGAAAATGCCGCAGCATATTGAAGATCGAAACAGCAGCAGCAACAGCATAAGAAGCAGTTTTTTTAAATACACTCATACTATATATCCGATTGTGTTTGTGGCTGCGTGTGAGTCTGTGTGCGAGGTTCTTAAATCTCGTCATCTGATACGTTTCACTTAAACAACAACATTCCATTGCTTTATGGCTTTCTTTATGCTTATCGGTTCTTTTTCGGTTTTTGAAAGATTCCTCACGGAAAGTACATAAGTGCGAGCATTTATGAAGTATAATAGTCATCTGTGTGCTGTTAATACATAATTATCTACATAAATACATATGTACATGAATTGTGAGAACTTAAAACCCGTACATACCTTTGGAGTAGCGATATTTCGGGAGCGGAGCGAAGTTCGAAGCAAAGACAGGCGTTTAGAAAGTTTGAAAATATGCCACAGGCTTTTGAATCCCGAAAAAAGCGGTTTAAATAAACTGCAGACTCGACTCGTTAGCTTTAAAAATTATTGCCTAGTTTTAGGATGGCAAGCCCTGATTATTTTTTATATAGTAATATAGTGACTATATGCTTTCCCAAAACATTTCCTATAGATTAAATCACTTCTAATGTTAGAAATAAAAAGAAAAAATCCAAACTGCAAAAAATATAAGAGAGTGACGAATCGAATAAACAGCTTGTGTAAATCAAATACTGGCAAAATTGAAAGAAGGTAGCAGAGAAAGTTCTTATAACATTACAATGAGATATTATCTTGTGCCTAGAAAACATTATTTATAGAAAAGTTAATTTATTATATTTTTGAAAATATAAGAGACTGGTGAATCGAACAAATATCAGGTGATTGTTCTATAAGACTAGCATAATTGAGTAGAGCTAGCAAAGGAAACAGTTATAGCAATTATGAGAATATAAACTCTGAGAACAATGATACTTGCCTTGAAAAACCTTATTTAGAGAGTGGTGAATCGATGTACCACTTCATGCAAGTTTAAGCGACGAAATTGATCAATAGGAGATAAAATAGAAAGCGGTTACTACATTATAATGGAATATACACTACACTATTCTGCTGTATTTTTGAAAATATAAGAGAGTGGCAAATCGAACAAACATCTGTTAATAGTTCTATAAGACTAGCATAATCAAATAAAGTCAGCAAAAAAAGCAGTTATAGCAATAAAAAAGAATATCCACATACTATTTTTCATCGATTTCTGTTTAAAAACTATGTTGTTGCCTTAACAGATAATTTTACGAGAAAAAAGAGGGCAAAGGAGTTAAGTAGAGAGAAGCGAATGAGAAATTAGTCTCAGTTGGCTTAAGGCTTTTAAAATTTCTGGGATATTATTGAGGTACATACCATAAAAAAGAGCGGAAATTTCAGCAAACATACAGCAAATATCAAAATTTTTTTTAGAATGTTTAATATGGAACCTGCTCTGAAAAAATTACCCTAACTTTAAAATTTAAATTATTATCTATAATGACTGGGAAAAAATTTTACAAGTATAAAGCAATAATAAATTAGTTTTTAAATTTAAATACACTATTAGTTGGAGTGCACAAAATGAGTTCCGAAATTTCGGGATCCCGATAATCCCGAAAAAAATAAGAAGTAAGTTGCATATGCCCTCCACCACACATACATATGTACATAAATCCATTGTGTGCGTGCAAATATGCGTTAATGGGCATTTCATGCAGATACACTTACATACAAACATACATACATGTGTACATGTGTACCTATACGGATGTTGAGTATTTGTATGTATTGCTGTTGCTCCTGCTGCACCGCTGTTGTTGATATTGAAATATGATCGCATCGTGAGCATGTTGCTGCAGTGTGCTGTTGCTCTACAAGCCACCCCTAATCTCGTCTAAAGAAAGGTTGTAAAAAGTGAAATCCCGAAAAAGGAGATTGAAGTAAATAAATGAAGCACGGCCTCAGCACGGGAAGATTCTTATGGGCACATACGTTACTATGTACATATATATTTACACTACATAAGAACTTCCTTTTTTCAAGCTGTGTTGGTTTTTTGGAGTTTTTGGAAAAGATCGTGGCGCAGATTTGTTTTAACGATTTTTTTTTGTGGCAACGTGTAAGCACTTTAACCTCTGCCAGACGTTGAAACCTTTCAAATCACATAACGGCATCCAACTGCGTTTTGAAGCACCTTTAGCTATCTAAGTATGTGAGTAATTATCGAATATTATGCCACAAATATCTTTCAGATAGTTTAGTGCTTAGTAAAATATTGGACAACAAATTACATATTTAGGCACATACGTGATCTGAGTGTGTTATTTATCTTGATTGGAAGACTAAAAGACACTTGTTGCAGCAAATGAGGTTCGATAAGGAGTTCGATTGGCATTATAGAACACAAATTTTGAAACTGCCGAAAATACTGAAATTATCTGCTTAGATTTCCTTTCTAGGATGGATATGTTCTGATAAAGAATCTAGTACCGACTCGATTTTAAAGTGATATGCAATAGAAGAAGTGGAACTAAAGTGGACAGTATTATCTTAACAGTGATTCCATGAATAATATGAAAACCATTTTTGGTAGTTTAATTTGTGCCCGCGTTGGTAGGATAACTCCTTACCGGATCATTTAAAGTGAAAAAAATACGTGTTTTAGTTAAAACCTTAACTTAGAACTTGGACAAAGGAAAACAAATGAGATTTTTGGCAGACGTTTTACAAAAAAAAAATTTCAGTGTAAATTTCGCAACATTTGTTTTTACTATTAGTTGTAATCGGAAAAAATATCCTTCGTACAAGTCTTTAAGAATTGTATCTCAAAGACCTCTGCAAAATTTCATGAAGATTCGGTTGAGTAGTTCTCGAGAAATCTTGCCAACGGACTTCAAAACACACAGTTTCGAGAAAAACGCGTTTAAAGACGGCGCACTTAGCCTAGCTAGCCTTTGAGCGCATAAGTTCCCAAGGCTATATCTCCGAGTAATAGACTCGGATCAAGTTGAAAGTTTAGGACAAAATCCTAGAGCTATTGTAGAGTTTAATAAGACAATTAAAAATCAATTTTTGAAACCCGTAAACCCATGTAAAACCTTAAAAATGTTGCACAAGTGTTTGGAGAGTCTACTTGAATCATGAACAACATTATTAGAGTAGCACATAGTATTCAGTGAAGGTTGTTAAGTCATCAGAAACGTGTCTCATGCGACCAACCACCTCTGTTAACAAAAAAAAAGTTAAAGATCATCATCGAAAAAGTCAAAGAACTCAATATTGGTTAATGTTTCGGGTATCTGTACGAGGACAAACAAAATACCAGATTTTTCTAACACCAGATTTTTGTTGCACGAGTAGAGGTCGGAAAAAAGATACTTGAAAGCATAGCTGAAAACCCTAAATTCACCAAATGCATCATGACTGGTGATGAGACTTAGTTTTCTGAATGTGATGTCAAAATAGGCGAATGGCCCTCTAAATATGAGAAAATTGTGGCTAACACATAATTCCTTGAAATAACTGAATGTCACTCCAAACGAGGCTTATACAAGTGTATGAAAAATTGGATTAAGCGTTGGCATACTTGCATTGGCTCAGGAGCCTAATATCTGCTAACTAACTTAATCCTACATAACCTCAATTATTGAATTAACCTATAAACTTGATTTAAAAATTGAAATAGGACTTAAAAACTGAACTTAAAAGTTGAATCAGGACAATGTGAAACTTTTATAGAGAACTACAGTTAAATGGAATCTGCAAAATCTCGAAGTCAAATATTCGTATTTTTGACACAACCTCATGTTTTCTTTTAGCACACAATTTTTACTGAAATACAAACATAATTAACGGTTTAGCGCAGCAAGAAGGTGTTGAATAAAGGAAGGAGAATACGGTAGAATATTGTGTGAAAAATAATTATTATTTATATTTGTATAGGTGTATGCACACATATTGTTTTACACACTGTTTCCGCATGTCTTTCAAGCAACAAACTCAAAATCAATGTTTATTGTATGAGAATTAATACAGAAATTTCACAAAGCGCACAACAACGAAATTTTCGAAATTTTGTATTTTTTTGCATGAACGCGCGAAATTCAAGCAGGCGCCCACCAAAAACACCAACCATTAACCCACCACACAACCGGCGCACACAGTTCGACACCAGCCGCTCGTCAATCAACAATCAATCTCACACATGCCATTAATACGTTTTTTTTTTTTTTTGCTTTTATTTTTTTCCTCTTTTTTGCGCGCTGTCACAACACTTGGATTTTCACAGCGCGGGGCGTCTACCTCGTCGCCCGCACCGACCGCGCCGCCTCATGTCAAATTTCTAACAAATAAATGTGTGTGGTTTTGCCCACCTATGTACATAACTCAAATATACATATTTGTATGTAGTTATGTATAGACTAAAAGGTATTTAAATATCTTCACCTTCTTAACATATCAAATATTCATTTAATAAGCATAAAAATTCAAAACCAAGTCAACGACCTGCTTAATAATCAGAAGCGTACTGAAATGAACAAAAAAAAGTAGAAATACAACAATGAAAAAAAAATTGCTAAAAATTCAGAAAACATAAGAATACATATGTACACAAGCGCGTCTCAAACAAACTATTGCGGAGTCGTAGTACAACACAAATATGGGCAAGAGGAGCGCGCCAGAGATACAAGAAACAAGCGCACAGAAATATAACAAGAGGCAAGAAAAAAAGTAAGCTACGGCTGCACCGAAACCATAATACCCTGCACAGGTGCATTTATTATAACGAATATGGGTATAAAAAGGTTTTTATCATGATTTTGATCAGCCGGTTTGTAAGGCAGCTCTATGATAAAGTGGTCTGATATGAACAAATTTTCTGGAGATTATAGCATTGTCTTGGCTAATAATCTATGCAAAATTTCGTGAAGATATCTTGTACAATAAAAAAGTTTTCCATATAAGAACTCGATTTTGATCGTTCAGTTTGTATGGCAGCTATATGTTATAGTGGTCCGATCTGAACCATTTCTTCGGAGATTACGGCGCTACCTTAGCTAATAATCTAAGCCAAATTTCTTGAAGATATCTTGTACAATAAAAAAGTTTTCCATATAAAAACTCGATTTTGATCGTTCAGTTTGTATGGCAGCTATATGCTATAGTGGTCCGATCTGAACAATTTCTTCGCAGATTACGCCAATACTTTTGATTATAAATTATACCAAATTTCATGAAAATATCTCGTCAAATGAATGAAGTTTTCCATACAAACACTTGATTCCGATCGTTCAGTTTGTATGGCAGCTATATGATATAGTGGTCCGATATTGACGGTTCCGACAAATGAGCTGTTTATTGCGGAGAAAAGAACGTGTACAAAATTTCAGAGCGATAACTCAAAAACTGATGGACTAGTTCACGTATAGTTAGGCAAACAAATAGAGCTCGTTACGCCGATCACTTATATACATACATATATACACACCTATGTACTTTATAAGATCCCTGATGATTCTCTGACGATTTATTATGGTTTTTACAAACTTCGCGGCAACTTTATATACTCTGAACATGGTATATCAAGCGCAGAGAAAAATTATCAAAAAGAAGTTATGAAAAAAATGTGGAAATACAAATAACGACAATACAGAACTCGAGCGCATAGTGGTAAGACAGTAAGATACTAGATGAAGACAAAATACCGTATATAAATAATATTATGTAGACAATAAAAAAACAACAACAATAGCAAAATAAAACCCAAAAAGAAAACAAAACCAAAACCAAATTCCGGGTACCACGAAAAATGCTTCCTTAGATTCTACCGCCTCGAATTTCGGATTTCGTTAATCGTCAGCTAGCGAGCTTGCGTTGTTTAATTTCATTGTTTTTTCGTGTTATATATCCACATTGTTTTTTTTTTCTTTTTTGTTGTGCTGATCTACGTGTAAATATCCACAAGCATAAATAACCATATGTGAACGTGCTCGAGTTGCGCGCCAAGTCGCGGCGACGGCGATCGTTTGTACAGCGCCAGAAAGCGATAGAGCGAAAGAGAGCGGGAGCGACAGAGCGGCGGTGCGCGCAAAAGTGAGTGTATGCGAAGCGACTCAGGTGCGCGACGCCCGAGTTGACCGACTGGTTGTGCGCGCTATGACTCTAATGTGATTTCATTTGATTTGATTTGATGTGTTTGCTGACGGTGATTCTGATCTTTCGGCTTTGTTTGGTTGTGTGTGTGTGTGTGGTGCTTAAAGACGGGTAAAAGCGTTAGAACGCCAGAGACAGGCAAACAAGCCCTCTTCGCCCTGCTCAGACACTTAAATAAGGTATAATGACTATTTGTAGTGTTTGATTGTGTGCACAATTATTATGTGAGTTTTGGAAATTTGTCTGCAGCTGCGTAGATTATTTGTTGGATTTCTTCGCTTTTGGGGGCTGAGACACTTCAAAGTTCAAAAACAGTTATGAAAATAAAAGAAATTATGAAAAAGAATGCTGCCACAGCCGCTACCAACTTTGCTGTTTGCCCAAAAATGGATTAAGCCGCCACACATGTGCCTTATTTATGATAGTATGTGTGTGTATGAATATTAGATTCTTCTGCGCATCAATCATTTCGCTTCCATAAGCTTCTTTTGGATTGGATATTTGTTTTTTTTTTTAAGTCACTTCTAAAATCTTCCACATGCTTTCATTGTATTCTGCCTAATCCTACGCCCACTGTGGATATTTCTCGAGTCGTGAAGAACATTAGCAAAAGCTGAGATGACTTGTTTACTGCAAATATTAAGATTTTATAAATACGATCTTAGAAATTAATTAATTAGTTACATCACCATATGGGTGGAGTTTATGTATTTGACAGTGGCATGTGTATATACTACGTAATACTTGATTACGCTGAACGCCGAAAACGTAGGTGGATCAAATAGAGATCGTCGTTCACATAAATAAATGTTGGCGATCAAAAGCTTTAAAGGTAGGAAATGAAGACCTTAACTACTAAAAACCTTTTTAGGGATAAAAACATATTTATAGGAAGTGACCTATTTGAAGGATAGAGCTTATAGGGTATCTAATGTACAGGTAGTTGCCAATAACAAATAACTCGAGATCGAACGAGGAAAGAGTTGAACATGTTCAGTAATTGATTTGAAAAGATCTATTAAATTGGTGATTGGTAGCACTAGAGATATGCGACTGCAACGACATTTACGATTTAAAATACGAAAGGACTTTTTCGACTACCCAATTTTTCAATGTCATAGAAAATGTTTAAGATCAAACTCTTTAGGAAAGTTTGGGTGACGGCAGTGATTTATGAACCAAAACGATCATGAGGAAATACAAAAACCAAAATTCGCTGTCGGAATCAAGTTTTTAAATGAAACGAACTAAGAATTTCGTAAATATCACAAATTATTGACATGGAATGAGACAATGGCTGGGCGAAGAGATCAGTGATCTATGAAAAACAGGACTAGTAATGACAGGAAAGGTAATGACTAAGGTAACCGATCAACTGGTTAAGAAAATTATAAAAGACCAGGAGTCATCGTATGATTGAAGATTAAATTAGAATTAACTTCAAAAAATATGGGGCAAATATTATTGATTCTTAAGATGGGAAAACGGCCAGTCGTAGAAGTTACATGTGTGATCATATATAAAGGAATCACGACAGAATAAAGCCAGCGAAAGGAATCTTTTCACTTTTACAGTTGTTTATACAATATCAAAAAAACTGCTCATACACAAATATTTCACTTACTGAAACTCCTAATAAATGTTAAATTTGCATGGAGAATGGTGAGGAGTAACTGCTGGCGAACCTGGCAAAACAGCCGAAATTTATATTAGCCGACTCAACAAATTTTTGGGAGGTTCAAGGTGCTCTGTCGACATTTAAAGGTCTATTTGAACAATATTTGAGAGTATTTTGGAGAGAGCCTTTCCTGGTTAACAAAATGCAGGAGAAATCCGGGTTCACTCAGTTGTCCAACTTTGCTCTACTAGGATTGCTGTTTTGTTGGGTAAAAAACTAAATAAGAAGGAGGAGAAGAAAAGAAGAATAGTGTTTTATATATAGATATGTAGATGTGTATCAAATGCTCGATCGTACTATAGAAATATTTGATATATATCTACTTAAGTATATATACATAGATATGTATGTCTGAGAGTAAATTAGTCAATATAAAAAGGAAAGCTAAAAATTCACACTAATCAAGTCTAATTGATTAATTATAAACCAATTAATTCAACTCATTTTCGCTGTAATTCAGATCGAAAAGTTGTAATAAAAATAGATTGGATATATTGTATATATGTACATAGCTGCAAATAATGGGTGATCCAAGTAGATGTACTTTTTTCAATAGATCACTCGTGAGTCTTATACCCGAATAACGTTCACAAATCTTTTAACTTTATTATAAGAACAGAACGTGTTTCGTGCGCTTCGCTAAACTTATGGTCAACAAAATCGGCCTACTAAGCATACTATTCGCAACACCATCACCCATCTGGAGACCCAGCACTCAATATTGTGTAACATTCGACCGAATAGACCACGTCCAGCACGCAGTGGAGAAAATAAAGCAACCGTAGCTGAGAGTGTGTACGAAGACCATGGAGAGTCGTTCGGTTCTACTTGAACTGACGTATATAACGACTTGGCGCATTTTACGCTAAGATTACAAATTGAAATCGTTCAAAATACAGCTTATACAAGAATTGAAGACGCTCGACCTTCCCAAGGGACATCGCTCCACTCTACGGGCTCTTGAAAAGTTCCAACGTTTTCGAGGCAAATTTTGTTCACCGATGAGGTCCATATCTGGCTCAATAAGTATGTAAACAAACAAAATTCTCGCATTCGGAACGAAGAACAACCTGAAGAAATTCAGGAGCCGCCATTTCTTCCAAAAAAAAACAACGGTTTGAATTGGTTTGTGGGTCAGCGGAATCATTGGTTCATATTTCTTCAAAAATGCTACCGGTGAGAACGTAACCGTCAATGGCGACTGCTTTTGCGCCATTACAACCGACTATTTGATGCCTGATGCCTGAAAAGCGCGTGGTCTCAGCAACACTTGGTTTCAAAAACAAGGCGCCACTTCCCACACATCGCTCCTTATTGATTGGTGATTATTGAGAGAACGCTTCGGTGAGCAGATAATTTCACATTTTGGGTCGTTCGACTGGCCACCAAGATCATGTGATATCACACCGTTTGACTTTTTCCTGTGGGAATATGTAAAGTTTAAAGTCTATGCGGACAATCCCGCTTCGTTTCAGGGCGTTGCAGCAAAATATCACGTGTGTCATTCGCCAGTTACCAGTCGAAATGTTCGAACGAGTCCTCGTAAATTGGACTCAAGGGTTGCACCATCTGAGACGTAGTCGCGGTCAACATTTCAAGTGATAATCTTCAAAAAATAAATGCCAAAAATGTACTTTCGAGTGGTAATAAACATTCCCTATTAAATTTGAACTTTCTGTGTTTTTTCTTTAAAAAAGTAGGGAGCCACGAAATGAAGCACCCTTTACATACGAGTATGTGTAAAAGCTTTTTACATTGAAGTCTGTGTTTTTTGCAATTTGTTATGTCTACTGTTTAAAGTAGAAATTCGAGATTACTTATGCCTGGTAGTTCAATTGTATTCCTTATAAACTTATATAACTACACACATAAATATGTATGTACATACACATGTTAGCTTTTCTAATAAAAGTAAACTAATTTGCTTGCGTTTTGGTTTTGGCGATGACGTTGAACTCTAAATTTTGTTGATTATACAGAAATTAAAAACAAGCAAATGTTGTTGTTGTTGTAAATCAAACAATCGCGAAACACAATACATACAATACAAGTAGCCAAGTAGTCAAGCGACAGTCTAACAAGAAGCTAGTGAACTTAGCTGACTGTGGAATAGTCAAATGTGAGGCAAAAACAAAAACACACAAAATTCAACAGAAAAAAAAGCAAAAACAAGAAGTGGTCAGAAAAACAATTTACTGGCTTCTTTTTGCATATTAAAAAACCAGAAAGGTTATCGAACGTTTGATATAATTATTTTTCACATCATTATTAATGCAAAGATAGTCAATATATAATGGAGAATAACAATAACAACAGCAGCAAATGGCTTAAGGGGCTAACCATAGCTTGGCAGCAAATGCATGTGTTTGTGCACATTAACATATAGTGTTTCAGTTGAACGATAATGAAGAACAAGAAAAACCAATTAAAAAACAACAACAATATTGACAACAATAAGAGCTGTGTAGAAGTCGATGAGCCACAGCGGAACAAACGCTGCTGTTGGTGATGCTGATGCTGATGCTGCTCGGCAGCGCGTCCAAAACGCTACATCATGTCACTGAGCAGCAACGCAGGTAGAATATTTGTATGTAGCATATATGTGTGTATGTATATGTTTATGTTGAAATAGTTTGTCATATGCGTACTCGTAAAAAGAAGAAAACAACCACATTTCTATAAATATATTTACGGCTACGACATTTACCACTAGGCGTACAAAAGCACACTCACCGATAACAAAAACAAAAACAAACAAGTTGGAAGTCAGCGGTCAGCGGTTGAAAACGACACGTCGTGCCCAAACGCGTACGCCAATTTTTTGTGCCTCATTATTAGTTGGTCCAGTCAGCGCGCACGCGCGTCACACACACAATGCGAGTGTTCACGTGTGTTGTATTTGTGTGCGTGTTCTTAGGTAAATATTCATTTTCAAATTAAATCAAAATTTCTAATTGTAGTCGATCAGGCGTAAAAGCAAGTCAAACTACGCTATTTGGCGTGATGACGCTTTAGGAAATGCTTGGAACGCGCTGGAGCTGAGCATGCGCACGTTTTTTCAACAAGTCATTAAGTAAGCGGTTATTATTGTACGTTGTGCTTAATGTGGTTGATTGGGTGGAATTTTAAAATATTTAACTTTACAAAAGATTATGTTTAGTTCGTTAATAATTAAAAGTATTTAATATGGAAAATATAAAAATTGATTTTAAATAAAATTGTAGTTTTTAATATAAATTTAAAAGAAATTTTTAAAACTATACCAAAAAAAATATTTAAAACATTTTTTTTAATATATTATATATGTATATGTATAACTATTTTTTAATGTTTTCTACGCAACTTCAACTTATTTTTATAGTTTATTTTATTTTTTCTTTTTTTAAGAATAACAATAGAAATAAAAAAATAATTGAAATTTTAACTTCAAACTTTAGTTTTTTATGCATAAATTAAAAAAAAAATTAAATATTATTTTTTATTGAGTTAAGTTTTAATATTAAAAAGTACTTAAATTTTAAAATAGAAAAAAACAAGTATTATAAATAATTTTACATTTAAATATATTGAATATTTTTATTATTAGTTAAAAAATTGTAAAATATTTATTATTATTATTTTTATTAATTATTAATATTTTTTTATTTATAGGAAAGCAATAAATAGTATTAATTCCATTTTAACATTGACTTTGTTGTTGTAACGGCAGAAAACATTTCTGAAGTATTTTGGAGGAATACTACCGGTTTCACAATCCTTAGCCGGATAAAAAATCCGGGTTCGTTCCGATTACTTAGACCCGAATATCGCGGGAACGGATTTTAACATCGATCATTTTAATTGATTTGGCTTTTAAAGCAATAAATATCGATTTTATTCCAAAAAACACTTTTTAAGCGGTATATTAACAATTTACTAAATAATAGTAAAATATATATTTTTTTTATTTTTTATTCATTATATGTTTTTTTACATATTATTTATTAAATTATTGGGTTTGATCGAATGAATATTGATAGAATTTTTTATTAAATTCTAATTAGAACATAATTAATTAATTTTAATTTTTTTTTAAATTTTTTTTTCTGATTTTTTTTAAATTAATTAATTTAGTACATAACCTTTAAGTTAATTATTTTTAATTTTCAAAACTAATTAGTTAATTAATAAAAAAAATTAAAAGTAATTATTTAATAATTAATTGAAATCGCATTAATGTAAAAGAGTAATACTTAATTTTTTATTAAGTAGTTTAATTAATTACCACTTTAAATTTTTTATATAATTGATTAATTATTATAAATTTATTTAATAATTAATTCGAATCGCTAAGAAGGTAAAGTAAATTAGATAGTTAATTGAGAGTTTTGATCAAATTAATATTGATACAATTTTTAATTATCAAAACTAATCAGTAATTAATTAATTTTATTTTTTTTATAATCATTTAATAATTAATTTAAATTGCATTATGTTAAAAATAATTATTTTTTTATTAAATTGTTTACTTAATTACTATTTTTTATTTTTATTTATTCTTTATTTATTTTTTTTTTATATAATTAATTATTTAATTATTATAATTTTTTATTAATTAATTCAAATCGCTAAAAATGTAAACTAAATTAGAATTGATAGGATTTGATCAAACGAACACTGATAGAGTTTGTTATTATCAAAATTAATTAGTGATTTTAATTGGTGATTAATTAATTTTAATTTTTTATAATTAAAAAATTTTAAAATTTTATAGTTAATTCAGTAAATAACCTTTAAATTAGTTAGTTATAATTTTCAAATTTAATTAATTAATTAATTAAAATAATAAAATTAATTATGTAACAATTAATTTAAACTGCATTATGATAAAAATAATTTTTTAATTGTTTAATTAATTACTATTAAATTGTTATTAATTATATTTTACTTTAATTATAATTAATATAAATTTACAAATGAAACTAATTGAATTGAATTAATTAATTAATTATTTTCAATTTAATTAATAATTAATATAAATCGCTACAAATTGAAACTAAATTAGAATTGAAATTTAATAAAAAATTATTTATTTAACGAAAACAGGCCAAGATTTAAAAAAAAAAATTTTTAAATTAATAAAAGTTTAGTTATGTATTGCGCTAACTTCTACCTTCTTACTTAATTGGTTCTTCTCTTGAAACCTTTCAAAAACATGTGTTATGTGCGCAAATTTTATGCAAATTTTGAAAACCCTTCTAGTATTATAAAAATCCCAGCCATAAATTCCAAGTTTTCAAAAATTTATTATTCCATAAAATAACACAAAAAATTTCAGAAATATGGACCAATATAGAAATCCTTCAAGACCTTAGAAAAACCTAGTGACACCAGTGTAGAATAATTTCACAATATAAAAGCAGCAGAGAGAGCATTATTCGCCTACGTGTTTTAAGATACTCAAAAATGATTATCATCTACAGAGTAAATGTAGAACTTATCAGGAGAAAGGCGATAAAAATGTCTATATCCGGTACTCGATATGCTAAGGTAACGATATAAATTTTCTAAATATTGGTCAGGTATTATCTCGCACGTGCCGGTAAAAAAGCAAGTGGGAACGTTTAGAAAAAATGTTCGATACTTTCCGTTTGTTGTGCTCTGAAGTGGCATTTTTATACAGTTATAAATCTTATCTGATTGCAAATTTGTATATAATGGTGTTTCTTTAAAATACCTGGTTAAATTATCGTGCAGTTAGAATGGAAAAATGGCAGTTAGGACTTGCAGCTTACCTAAAAAGAGAAAAAAGAAAAGAGTGTGATTAAAAAATATGAAAAAAATATTGTTAAAAAAAATAGTTAATATGAAAATTATTTAAGTAGTTAATGTGAACTATTTTTTGTTTATTTAATTAAAATAATACTATATTCAGGGGGTTACGGTGTTTTTTTAAGGTTTTGTTTTACATTTTTTGTTTTAATTTACACAATTCAGATTACACAATACAACGCAAAAGCAAACTTCAGCATTCCAGTAAAAAAGTCGATAGTTGTGACTCATCGACTTTCAATATTTAGTGACGCAATTAGAATGACTATTGTTTCTTATATTATTATTTACTCTTTTAAGTTTGAGAATATTGAAATTGACGTCATAGTTTGCTTATATACTTTGTGTACTACAGTGGTAGTAGTAAATTTTTTTGCCAACAACTGACTGGCGTTCTACTTAACTCTTACGCTATAAGAGTTGAAGAGTAAGTTTTTTGTTTTGCCGTTTTTGAGATCTGAAAGTAATACTCATCACACAAATATAACTCTGCGTGAGATTATTATTTGTCAAAGCACTCTGATTGCGTAAGAGTTAATTAAAACTCACCGCAACTCACAGAATAATGAGCAATAAATAGTATATGTTATCAAATAACTCTTGTTTTGTAAGCGAAAATTAAAAATCAAAATATAAAGATTATTTTGTGAAGAAAAAAATTAAATCAAATGTTAAAAATTTTTGATTTATTTTTTGGTAAAACCTCAAAAAAATTCAAATTTTTATATTTTATTTTTCTACATCATTTAGTATATCCGACGCCTCCTTCATAATAATTTTTTTAGTCAAAAGAAATTGCAATAACTGTTAAATGTCAGTTAAAAGCTGCGGAAACGTGTATCATATTAATTACGCAAATTTGTTCACACGCAAACACACACAAACACATATATAAATCAATATCAGTAAAACGTTTAAGTTAAAAAGAGGCGTGATATCATTTGCACCCAAAATCAACGCAATTAATTTAAATAACTTCACTACGTAAGACAGATCGTTCGATTAAATAACGAGTACATTTTTGAGTGCATTATTGTTGTGAGTTTATTTACTGCGTGAGAGTTTGATAAATTGGAAATAATTTGGGAAGCACAAGCACTTGAAGCTGATTTAATGATGCAGATTATAATATTTTAGAAATATTGGTATTACAACAATAAATTGTATATATTTATACAAGCTCTTTGGGAACATATTGTATTTGCTATAGAAAACCATTGTCTTTAGTTTTCTTTTCCAGCGGTGGACGAGAATAATGCCTTTCGCATCATCATTGAATCGTCACAGCACTGGTACATGTATGTCGCTTGCAGGTCACTAAAAAACTCTGCTCTCAGACCACTTTTGCTTTGCTTCATGGCGTTCCATATTCCACATCTTAACACTTACATGCCATTATCTGCCGCCCAGGTCCCGTTTTTTTCACCGCAAAACGTTTCTATAAAATTCTTCGCGTTTTCCAGTTTTCCACGTTTTGAAGCGTTACAGTGACAATATTGTTTTAAAAAATTGTGTTAAGCGTTGTTCTCGATTATTGCAATATTTTTATTGTTCTTTTTTTCATTTTGTATAGACAGTTACTTCCTAAAATATCCTTGCTCAGATAACATCTGCGTAGTATAATAATCCAACTCGTCATTTTTATATTTTTGATAAGTCATCCATCTTGTCTTTGCCATCAACGAGTTTACTATCGTTCAAGTTCGCATTCTTTATTTTCTCTTTTTGTGTTGGTGATATTTGTTTCTTGTTTCTTCAATGTCCAAATTTTCTTCCCTTCAAATGCTAGTAAGTCGATAGTCCAACAAGAAAAACCGTTAACTTCAGTTGTAATTCAAAAGATTCCATGCAAAAACTTGATTTTGATCACTCAGTTTGTATTGCATCGCATATTGCTCTCGATAAACTATTATATAATATTATATATAAGTCACTCATTTTTCCCGCTATTTGGTACAGAGGAATGGATCTGATGAATTGACGTTACTAGTTTTCGAGAGAAAGGTTCTGCGAAAGATTTATGGAATTTTGTGCATTGGCAACGGCGTATATTACATTCTATGAAACGATGAGCTGTACGAGATATAGGTCAACATTGATATAGTTCAGCGAATTAAGAGACAGCGGCTACGATGGCTAGGTCATGTCGTCCGGATGAAAACGGTCCAACACTGAAAGTATTCAACGTAGTTAGGGTGAAGCAGAAGAAGAGAAAGGCCTCCACTCCGTTGGAGAGATCAGGTGGAGAAGGGCCTAGCTACATTTGATATCTCGAATTGGCGCCAAATTTCGAAAAGGGGAAACGACTGGGCGCGCTGTTATTAACTCAGCTATAACCACGGGACGTGGGCAGATCGATAACTCAAAAACTGTGGGATTACTTCGCCTATATGTATATAGACAGACAGACGTACAAACATGGCTAAATCGCCTCAGCTCGTCACGTTGATTGTTTATATACGTATGTATGTATATCCTACATAAGATCTCCGACGTTTCCTTTCGGGTGTTACAAACTTCGTCGTAAAATTAATATAACATATGAAAGGCATAAAAATTATTAATAATAAAAATGCTATCGAATCGATTATCTGTAATATGATAATCTCTACGTGAAGTAAAAATCTAACAACTTTCTTTATGTATTATCAAATCTAATCACTTTAACACACCCTTGCTCGCAATTGCTAGTACATACATACATACATATGTATATTAGTAACTACTTTCCTCTCTCTGATAACAGCTTAGCACAAATGATCGCTAGAGTGATCGTTAGCTAACCACACAGCTGTAGAAAACTTTGTAGCGGCGAATACACATTTCAAGTAGAAAATTGCCACTTTTGAAAACTTTGTAAACTGAATATATGCATGTACTATATATTTGTATTTGTATTTGCATATATGGCAGGCACCACTATAGTTGTGCGCGTATTTGCAAAGTAAATTAAGCACAAATAAGGAAGTAAGCGCTTGATCGTGTTGTTTTATGATCACATTTTAGTTTGCTGTGCTTTATTAGCTTTTATTGTTAGTAGTCGCACAGTTGTTTGTTGTGACACTCTTTCCTTGTTTTATTTCATTTTGCTATTTTTGTTTGCCAAAGCTGATACTAACTGCTAATATGTCTAGTGTATTTTAACGCTTTTTTTGTAAGAATATTTAAGAGAGTCGGCACGTGTCGGTTTTTTTTTTTGATTTTTTTCAACTTGAAAATTATTGAGAGATGATCGAAGGCGGAAAAAGCTCTTAGAATAAGATTACGTTTGCTCATAGGCCATATGATCAAATTTGACTCGGTTTGACAAAAAAACAACTAAATTTGTATATGTGTATGTATATATGTCCATAACTTAACCATTTCTGCATTCATACATGCATAGATCTACATTGATATGTATATTCAAAGACGGGTAATCTCAATTTCCCAGCTCAGATTCCCTGCCTTTGCCAATTTTCTACTTTTACAATTACGTGCCGTCATCAACCTCAAGCCACCCCGCCCGACGCTCGCCTACCAAAACCCTAATCGCAGTGAGATATTTATTTACATGTAAATACATTGATATACATTGTTGTAGATGTAAAAATGTGTATATGTGTCTGTATGTGTGTGGGTGTGTGTTTGAGTAGCATCGGCTAGGCGATAGGAAAATGTGCAGTGCGGTCAATCGCATGCGTCATTAGTTAATAATGGAGAACAACTCTGTTTCCGCGTTGCCAATCGTTGTTTTTGTTGTTGTTGCCATCGTCGTCAGCGTGATTGTAAAGCTGTCTGTATGTCGGCATCATGCCTCTTGCCTTTTGATTTTGTAGCTATTCTTGTTGCTGCTGTTACTTGGTAGCGATAAATTACTAGTAGTAGTAGTAGTTGTTGTTGTTGTTGGCACTGCTACAAATACGCGCCACTTAGTTGTTGTCATTTATTCTTATTACATGCTATAGGCATGCATGTAAATATAAATACATATGTAGACAAGTTACTTGAGTGCAAACAAGTACTTGTACTTACATACATACATACATATTTACCTTATATATATATGTACATGCATACCTAGTAAGTGTCCGTATGTAATCAGTGATGTTGGTGCTATTAAATGTTTACCATACTTGAACAATAACCAAGCAGCACCTTCCACACACATATCTACACAAACAGACACAAACACATACATACATATTTACATGCAGTTGAACTTGTCCTCATGTAAGTAGTCAACTGCAACTGCAATTCGAGTAGAATAGTAGTAATAATACAATAATAATGATAATAGTTGTAATAGTATAATATAATATGTAGTAGCGGTGGCTACAATAACAACAACAAATACAACAACAGCGGAATCAAGTACATAACAAGTATGAGACATTGAAAATTAAAGCACCGTGTTTATACGTAAATCTGCGTGTGAGCATATGCAAAAGAGCAAAAAAAAATACTTAACTTCCTAGTCACCGTTATTTATGGGAATCGTGAGCGCTGTGACGAAGTGTTGGAGTCGTTGAATTCGCTTTTTAGTGATTTCACTTGTCAATTGTACAACATATTTGCAAACAGAGAATTAATAATTAATTGTGGCTGAATTTTTTTATGGTAAGTGATTTAATAACAATTATTTTTGTATAATTTATATTAAATAATTAACTTTTGATTCCAGTAATACTAATAAATAAATAAAGTAAAATATGGAATAATGAAAGAATTTAAAATAATAATGGAAATTATACGAATTTAAAAAGAATAACATACTATAATACAATATATAAAAAGGAAAAAAAATATAAAAAAAAGTTCTTTCACATATTAATAAAATTGGTTCAAAAAAATTATAAAAAATGTTCTCTTCACTTCTTAAAAAATGTTTAACATCAGAGTGTATACTCTTTTTTACACTCTCATTCTAATAATAATTTCATTGTAATATTTTTCTTAATTATTAAATTAAATTCTTAATTTTTTCTTAATTATTAAATTAAATTCTGTAAAAAATTTTTAATTATTAAATTAAATTCTTAAAAAATTTCTTAATTATTAAATTAAACTCTTAATTATTAAATTAAATTCATAATTATTTTTTGTAATTATTATATTTTTTCTGAAATAAGTTTTGAAATTTGCTCAAAACCAAGTAAACTGAAATAAAAAAATCTCACTTCTTGTACAATATATTTTTAGTTATACGAAAAAAACTATGAAAAAAATATTTTCAAAAATTTTCATGAGTTTTCTGGTAAAAGCGTGAAGCTAAGTAACTTAAGCACCTGATTAAATTAATTTTTAGTAAAGTTCATGTGATTTAAAAAAGAAATGAAATGGATTAATTAATTTAAAAATACGCAACTACTGATGCAATTCATTTAGTTCAAAATTATAAAAAAAAATATTTTCGAAAATATTCATGACTTTTCTGGTAAAAAGTTAAAATTATGCAACATAATAACCTAATCAAATTAATGCGTAATAAAAGTCATGTAATTTGAAAAAATAACAAAATGAACTAATTTATTTATTTAGTTCAATTCAGTTTAATTAGACTAAGAAACTCATTTGTTTTAATTTAATTTCATTCATTTAATATAATTTATTATACGCAATAAAATTTTACTTAATTTATTTTAATGTAATTTTTTTAATTAAACTTTCTTAATTTAATTAAATTAGTCTAATTAATTTTAATTAATAAATTTAACTAACTCTTTTAATTAATTATGAATTTAAGTTAATTAATTAATTAATTTGATTAAATTTAATTAGACTATATTTTATTATTATAAATTAATTTAGGTTTAATTAGTAAATTCAACTGATTTTTCTTTTTTAAATTTATTGTTTTTAAATTTAATAATTTATTTGTGACATATTTTAATATAATTTAATTTGAGTTTAAATTATTTTATACTTCATATATTTAATTTTAGTTTACATACAATATTTTATTTTATTTTATTTTATTTTATTTTATTTTATTTTTATTTTATTTTATTTTATTTTATTTTATTTATTTTAATTAAGTTACTTAAATGCAATTCAATTCCAACTAATGTAAAATCGGAACAAATGCAGTCAATTTAAGTATGAAATTAACTCAATGTCTACTAATTGTTTACTAATTTAAAGCCAATTAATTAATTGCAACTTAATTAATTCACACAACTTAAATCATAACTTAATTAATTAAATATTTTTAATCCACTACAGCTTAATTAACAATATTTTAATTAAAATAATGGTGAATGATGACTTAAAATTAAATAAACTAATTAAAATTCAACTAAAAAATAAATTATTAAAAACCACATTAATCTTAATTAAATCTGTTATAATCACCTTTCGTGTTCTTCTAGAAATACAGTGATCAACTCAAAATTTCTTACGTTGTGGTGTGAGTGAAGAGAGTAAAAACACATAGACACATACCAACATGCATTGTCACTAAAGTATTTAAGTATCTCGCCCGGATACGGATGGTGAAATGTTCATCTTTTATTTATTTAATTTTATCTTGTATGGTATTTGCCTTCATATTTCATTTTATCACCAACGAATGATAATATTCACTTATACCCTTCCACTTGAGCACATTTGGATTATTATAAAGTTTATTTACACTGGGCTTAAGTCTACTAAATACTATGTATACTATACATGCGTGTATATGTATGTATATATGTGTGCATGTATGTGCGTACATTTAGGCAGGACAGCAAGGCTGATAAGATAGCAGAGTTGAAATGAAGTCAACTTAAGACAAGCGTTTCCGCACCATGCATGTACAAACATACATACATCTACAAAAAGTAAGTACAAAGGCGAGTTGTATGCACAAATATGTACAAATGTATATATGATATATAAATGGACTTTTTTACTTATTCATTATTAGTATAAATCTATATTAATAACAGTCATAGTAACATATGTATGTGACACACAGATAGACAGTGCGGCTTCTTTAGTATTTTGCGCTATTATTTGCTACCGTTTTCATACTTTTTGTTGGTTTTTGTTTAATACTTTCCCGAGGTACAGATATCTATATACATACATATGTATATGTATGCATATAGGGGAAATTTTCCATATTCATTTCCTTTTTGTTGCACTTGTCTCTTGCGGTATTAATATTAGTGGTTTTGTTATCTACTTTTCTTTAGACATCTGACCACACCACTGACAGACCCGTGACTTTTCAGCACAAAGCACTTATAAGCCTCATAAGACTTAGCACATTTTTGTTTCAAAGACTGTTGTGAATAAGTTTAAATTAAATAAAAAACTTACTTTTTCCAGAGAAGTAACTACTATGAGACTTATAAACGCTTCTCAGTGAAAAATACATTAGATTTCAAGGATTTTTGAAAATTGAAAAATGTCTAGGTTGTTTTCAAAGCAATTTTCGAAAACTCTTAATTCTACTAATGTAGTCTCAAAATATTAAAATTCAGTGTGATAGGAATAATAACACAAATATTACAGGTTATTGCATATCCATAACAGATCTTTGAAATTTGCATAGTAAATAGTAGTAAAAGTAGGACGATGGTAGAAGATGTATATGGCTTCCCGCTCTTTGACCGATAAAATTAATCTACTATTATAGAAAATTGATTTCTTTGCTATTCCATTATTCCATTATTCTATTATTTTCAATTCCCAGAGCCTTTTCTTACCAGGAACTAGATCGCCTTTTTAGAGTAATTTACTACTCTTTCTTCAATTTTCAAATTATATGTGTTTTATGCCGCAATGTCTGAACTTGGTATCCCCGTAAAGCTTAAACGGCTGCGTAAACTGTCATTGCGCAACACTAAAAACTCCATCAGGATCGGGAAAGACCTCTCCGAACCTTTCGTTACAAAGTAAGGTTTGAGACAAACCGACTTCCTTTCGTGCGATTCCTTCAATCTATTTTTGGAGAAAACAATTCAAGCTGTAGAACTAAATAGAGAAGATACCATATTCTTTAAAAGTGTACAGCTGCTGGCGTATGCCGATGGTACTGATATCATTGGTCTCAACAACCGCGAAGTTAGTTCTGCGAGGACAAGACGAAATATCTCCTGTCATCAAACAAACTGTCATCGCACTCACCACATGGCTCCCACTTCACTGTTGATAGTCATAACTTTGAAGTCGTAGATAATTTCGTCCATCTTGAAAACAGTATCAACACTACCAACAATGTCAGCCTGAAAATCCAACGCAGAATAACTCTTGCCAATAGGTGCTACTCACTCATTATTTCCGTCCTGTTATATGGTGAACGATGACAACAACTGATAAGTCGACGTTGCGAGTTTTCGAGAGAAAGGTTCTGCGGCAGATTTATGGTCCTGTGCGAATTGGAATTGGATCGTCCGAATGGATGAAAACACTCCAACTCTGAGAGTATTCGAAAAAGTACAAGCGGGGGGAGCAGAGGAAGAAAAAGACTTCCACTCCGTTGGAAAGATCAGGAGGAGAAGGACTTGCCTACACCAAACAGCAAAAGGGAAAGACGACTGACGCCAATCTTTCAGTTTTAGAGTTAACAAAGTTAGTGGATAATATCTGAAATTTCGTAGACGTTCTTTTCTCTCAAAGAAACTGCCCATTTGTCGGAACTTCCGAAATCGGGACTCTATACGATATAGCTGCCATACAAACTAAATGATAAAAATCATGTTCTTGTAGGGAAAACCTTTTAATTTGATAAGATATCTTTACGAAATAATGCATAAATAATGGTGTAAGGCAACGCTAAAATCTTCGTTTATATTGTGCATATCGAACCACTATGGTGTGTGCTGCCGTACAAGCTGACCGATCAAAATCAAGATTTCTTTTTATACCCTTTTATGATGAGCTATTGCTTACCGAAGTCAACGGTTTTTCGTATTTTGAATATTTTTAAACCATTTCCTCCGGATTTTTCGCTAAAATACAGAGAATCATTGAGATTGATCGCATAGTATTAAATTATAATTTCCAAACAATTTCTTCGAATAACTTTTTAAGTTTGCTTTTTTACACAAAAAAAAACTGTTTAATAAGGAAATAAAAAAATAAAAATTAAATGTAAAAAGCCTTAACTTTATTATGCGGCTTTCTACCACTATCACCCCACTGTGCACCACAACCAATTGCCAATAACAATTGGCTTGGCTAAAACATACCTACGCACGCGCAGCAAGTGAAGTGAATGCTCAAATCGACCAGAAGGAGAACACATGTACTTTAGCGAGGCCGAGATGTGCCCGCAAAGCGATTTATGTTCACAAGTACATATGTATGTATGTATGTATATATCCATGTATGCATGTGGGCCAGCGGGTGCAGCGGTGGGCTTGAACGCTCGATCGGGTGTCTTTCGGTAGCCAGCAAAGGCTTGAGGCGCTACAGCACCTGCATAAAACAAACTGTACATTTGTATGTGTATAACTAAAGCGACAGCAACAACAACAACCACATAGGTAGTATAACAACAAATGGCAAATACGAGTTGTTAATGACAATTGGCTGGCGAACGCGTTGAGCATTTTAATTACAACATTTGCGAAAAAACTTGTACTGTAAAATTGTTCTAGCCACACACACACACACATGCACTCACACACCTATGTATTTATGCATACAATGTATGTATGTGTGTGTGTGTTTCGTGTGGCGTGCGCGCAGATTTGTGTTCATAAAAATGCGGAAGCGGATGTTAAAAACACAACATTTAATAATAATCACAATCAAGTCATGCAAGTCCAGGCAAAAGCAGGTTCATTCGACGCTAATCGACGTTGGTCGTAGAGTGACTTGGTACTTAGACCGTGTGAGGATAGACGAAGCTAGTGTTGGCAGCTGGCGTGTTGGCTTAGAAGTTAAGACGCGCAGCGGCGGGCTGCGTTGCGGTGGGCGGGGCAAGCTTAGCAAATGCATTCATACATACATACATATGTATGTTGCTACTTGGTGGGTTTGGTGAGTTGGCAGGCGTGTGTGAATGCTGATTTAATTAACAACAGCAACAACAACTTATACACTTAGTCTCAATCAATAATGACACCAGTAAAATGGCAACTTTGAACTAAACATATTTGATATAAGAACAACAGCAGCAGCTGGAACTAGAAATTTGTATTTGTACACATACGTAGATACATACATACATAGTTACGATACATATTATGTATGCAATTGTAAGTGAGCGTTCGCTTCCAGCTTCACCGTTGGTAAATTCTAATTGTCACTTAACTTTGCACTCAGCAGATTTTTCGCATAACGTAAATCTGTCTTTATGTTTGTATGCGTATGTACGTGAATTGTTAATTCTTATTGACTGGTAACACAACCTATGTATGTTGGATCACATATGTATATGTATGTACGTCAGCTGATTTGTCATTTACGACAGGAAGAGAACAGGTATTCTTATTTTTTTAAATTACGTCTTAATAGCTTTGTGGATTTTAAACACTTATGCATATACATACATACACGCATAACCGCATAATAGGTGCTTTCAAAGTTAGCCTATTGTTTATGACAACCAAGTGAGTATACAACTAAGACGTTGGAATATCGCAGTTAAACAAAAATATGTTTTCGGTTAATTAATAATTTTTATAACAAAAAAATATTAAATAAAATTGTAAATTATTTTAATTTAGTTTTAGTTAATTAAATTAAATTTATTATATTTTATTCTATTATTTTTAACTCAATTAAATGTAATATAATTTAATTTAATTTAATCCAGTTAATAAATAATCATTTAATTTAATTTTAATTTAATTTAATATTACATTAATTCTTATTTTTTATTTAAATTTATTTTAGTTTACTTTAATTTTATTCAGTTTAATTTAAGTAAGTATCATTTAATTAAATAAATTAAATTCTATTTTAGTTTATTTTTTAGTTATAATAAATTGAATTTCGATAAAATGACTTTAATTTAGCTCAATTAGTTTAAATTTTCTATTAAATACTTTATTTTTAATTAATTTGATTCAATTTAATTATGTTAATTTTTTAAAATTTCGGTTTGCTGTTTTTTAACATTAATGAAAATTAATCAATTTAAATTTCCTATTAATTTCTTTAATTTTAATTTAATAAATTAATTTGCAATATATAATATTTTTAGTTGTTCAATTAATTAAGATAATTTAAAATAATTTATTTAATTTAATATGGTCTAATTCTTATTTTTTATTTAATTTTATTATAATTTATTTTTATTTCAGTTTATTTTAATTTACATTAATTTAATTTTATTTAGTTTTATTGTATTTTATTCTATTTAATTAAATTTAGTATATTGTCTGTGATAAGTGTAAGGTACCATTTAATTTAATTAATTATATAATTTGTTTCTGACTTTTATTCAATTTTGTTTTTATTTAATGTAGTTTTATTTTTAATTTAATCCAATCTTATTTCACTTTAATTAAGCTATTATTTTATTATTTTTTAACTCAATTTAATATAGTATAATTTAATTTAATTCAGTTTAGTTTAATATATTTTATTTCGTTTTAAATTATCCTCTTTAATTTAACTAAGTAACATATAATTTATTTTAATTTATTTTTAATTTTATTTTATTTTACTTTATTTCATTATAATTTCTTTTATTTAATATAATTTAATTCTTACTATTGAATTTAATTTTTGATTTATGCTAATTTTATTCTATTTACGTTCTTTTTGTTTTATTTAATTAAATAGATTCAATTAATTTTTGCTTTTACATTCTATTTTAATTTATTTAAATTATTTTTCTTTTATTAATTTTGCTTTAATTTACAATCATATTATATAGAAATATTTCAAATACTGTTCATCTATGTACATATGTATATGAAAAATTAACAATTTATGCAAATCTAAATTATGTATTAATTATATACTAGTTCGCACAAAATCAAATTAATATTTTCTTTTAATAATTTTGCATGTTACAAATTGTGATTTTTTTTTTTTTTTTTTTGTAATTTATGCTTAGTTAAGCACTTAGCGTGTAAGTGATTGCGCTACTTCCTTGTTCTCAGCGGAGAATAAACATACAAGCCTGCATATATGTACTGTGCAAGTAAAGAAGCGCAATTATAAATGCAAACACAAGCACGCATACATACATACATGCAAGCATTCTCTCCCTATACATTTTTTATATAGTATACACGTATCATATATTTATTCAATAAGCATTTATTTTTATTACTGATAATAATTTATAGAACCCCGCCAGTTTCACGAGCCTAGCTCGGGGAATGCATTTAATTGCTCTGTACATAAAAAGCGGTACTGTCAGCGCCGACGACAGCGACAGTATGTAAATCAATCAGCCATTCATAGAGAACTGGAAACTATAGAAGTCACCCTAGAAGATTAAAGGTGTGTTGCGTGCTATAAACTGATGGAGTAGTTATGATAAAACACTGGAATATGAAATCAATTGCTTGGGAATATTGTTTGATACTTGTCGAAAGGCGAGAGATGAGATTAAGATGATTTAACTCTCAGAAAACCCAAACTTTTCGTTGCTGAAAGCCGACTTATGGACTTTATCACATTAAATAGTACGATTTGTTCATGTAATTTTAATTTAATTTAATTTTATTTAATTAAATTTAATTTAATTTAGTTTATTTAAATTAAATTTTAATTTATTTTAATATATTTAATTTAATATATTTATTTTAATATAATTTAATTTAATTTTATTCTTTTTAGGTTTTTTTTTTCATTTTATTTTTTTATATTCTTGTTGTTTTACTTTATTTTTTTTAACCTTATCTTTTACAATTTTTTGTAATTA
Organism: Bactrocera zonata; assembly: GCA_037783105.1. Lineage (NCBI taxonomy): Eukaryota > Metazoa > Arthropoda > Insecta > Diptera > Tephritidae > Bactrocera > Bactrocera zonata. The sequence goes on from JBAWJQ010000568.1 coordinate 56,496, forward strand.
TTTGCTGCTTCGCATAAAATTATATAATTTCTTGTTCTTTCTTTTAATTTATTTAAATTAAATTATTTTTTAATTTTTACTCATTATAAATAATTAAATATTCAATTACATATGCTTCAAATTGGTTTTGCTATTTTTTGTTTAATCGGGTATTTAATAATATTTTTATCTTAATTATACAAAATTATTTTGCTCCTCTCTTCTTATTATTCTTGGATTTACTTCATTTTTCGTTAATTTTTTTAATTTAACAAAATTTTAATTATGAACGATTTATTATTTTAATTTATATAATTAATTGTCTTAATTTTAATTAAGAAAATTTAATTATTTTAAATTATATAATTGATTTTCTTCACTTAACATAATTTTAATTAAGAAAAATTTATAATTTAAATTATATTAACTTTTAATATTTCATTTAATTTAATTAGCATAATTTTAAACTTAATTCGACTTAATTTAGTTTTTTATTTGTTCAAATTTAATTGAATTTTATATACATTAATTTAATTATTAATACCCTGTAATTGTAACACATTTCAATTCAGTGCAATTCAATTTAATAAATATTAGTTGATTTCAACTTTATTTAATTAATTTATAAATAATTTAATTAAGTTTTGATTATTTAACTTTAATTTAAATTAATTAAAATTTTCTATTAATTACACTAATTTGAATTTAATAAATTTTTTTTAGTTTAATTAATTAAAAAAAATTAAATTTAAATTAATTCATTTAAATTTCCCATGAATTACTTTAATTTTAATTTAATAAATTAATTTGCTGTATCTTGATTTGGTTAATTCAGATAAATTAAATGTATCCGTAATTATAATTAATTTCATTGATGTTTGATACAATGACTTTAGTTAAGCTGAATTGATTTAATTTTCTATTAATTGCTTTCGTTTTAATTAATTTAATTTTTATCAAATTTCGGTTTGCTGCTTTTTTGGTTTTAAATGAAATAATTTAAATTTCATACAAATTACTTTAATTTAAATAACAAATTAGTTTACCTTTTCTAAGTTTTGTTTACTTTAATTAATTAATATAAATTAAATTTATTTTAATTATAATTAATTTAATTACATATTGATACAATGACTTTAATTTAGCTCAATTAGTTTAAATTTTCTATTAATTACTTTAATTTTTATTAATATGATTCAATTTAATTTAGGTTTCCTGCTTCTTTTTTTGTCTAATTCCAGCCTCTAATTTTATTTTATTTCCATCAAAGTATTTTTATTTAATTTCAATTAATTAAATTTTATCACTTTTATTACTTTTAATTCAACATTATTTTGTTAAGCACCCTCGCACTTCATTCTCCCTAACCGGCCGCATCCAATAACTGTAAATACATAATTTCCGAGTGAATTAAATACAATTGACACGAACAGCACGTAGCAATTGTGTCATGAAGAGCAGCCGACGCCAAGCGTAAAAGAACCACAGGCGTGGAAAATGCCCCAGCATGCGGCAGCGCGGGAAATTTGCCACAGGCAAGCAGGCAACCAGTCAGCAAATGCTGTGTCAGGTGTTAGGCGCTCTTGAAGCATCCACACATTGCGGCAGCGCAACATAAAAGCGCGTTGCAATTGCCACATTGCAACACTGCAACACTCGACGTGCTAAAAGCCTCTCTATTTGCTCGCAGCAAATATGATTTGCGCGTCGCGCAGGTCGTGCTGCACATGAACGATGATGAACCAAGTAGGGAGGCATGCCATGTAGGTGCCGCGGCTCAAGTGCTGCCGCTTTTTATGTTTTTGTTGTTTTGCATTGAAATGTGTAATGCATGTTTTTATTTGTGTTTTGTTGTCTTAATTAATAATTAGTCTGCGTCAAATGAGGAATGGCCGCCAGCGCTGCGACAGTGCTATATAATGTTGTTGCAACATTCATGTTGCCGACTGTTTGTTTATTTAAGATTTTTGTATTTTTTCGCATTTACAAGGCCACAGGCGTTCCTGTTTGCCACTCATATCATAGGCAAACATATACATGTCTATATAAAATATATGCATTTCCCCGTCTTCTTCCTTTTCTGCTACGCTCATGAATCAGCATATTACTCGCGAGCTGTTGACTTCTTAGACAACCACTTGTGGTTTTATATAAATACATTTCGCCATCGCACACTCTTCAAGCTCTCATATACACATACATATAGTTGTGTATGTGTGCGTTTAATCAGCGAGCATGCGACATTTCCCTTTCGGCTGCAACAACTGGAGAAGTTGTGCGTGCTGAAACATTAGCACTTGTGACTATTGTCCGGTGGAAATGTTGAGATTAAGTTACTTATAAATCTTCCGAGTCATAATTATGCGGTTAATGAGTAATGAATAATGAGTAATAAGTAGTCTTAAATACTCATACATACACTCAAACACACTGCAAGCCCCGAAGTTGCGCATGAAGCTTTATAATTTTTTATAGCATTGTATGCGTATATTTGTAGGTATTTATTTGAAGACATACTATATGCATATGTTGCAGTTGACAACATGCTGAAGATTATCATGCCAGCGGCAACCCTAACAAGTTTATATGATCATTATGATTGTGTAAGAAAAGAAAGTCCGTGCTTGGATTAATATTTCGCATATCAATCGATATTTATACCCTGAACAGGGTATATTAAGTTTGTCACGATGTTTGTAACACCCAGAAGGAAGCGTCGGAGACCCTATAAAGTATATATATAAATGATCAGTATGTTGAGCTGAGTCGATTTAGCCATGTCCGTCTGTCTGTCCGTCTGTCTGTATATATACGAACTAGTCCCTCAGTTTTTAAGATATCCTTTTGAAATTTTGCAGACGTCATTTTCTCTTCAAGAAGCTGCTCATTTGCCATATAAACTGAACGATTGGAATCAAGTTCTCTAAAAAACTTGTTCAGAACGGGCTACTATAGCATATAGCTTCCATACAAACTGGACACATAGTTACTAACAGAAATGCACCTGTGAAGGGTATTTAGCTTCGATACAACCGAAGTTAACGTCTTTTCTTGTTTTTATTGAAATAGTGAGACAATTTTTTAAAATAATATAGTTTCCATAGGCCATTATATACAAAAACTCAATATTTCTACCTTGATAACCCACACATATAAGGAATCATAAAATGATCTAATGCGTATTGAAGTAAAATCAATGAAAAACATTCACTTCGGCTGTACCGAAGCTACGCCCTCCACAGGTTATTGTATAAAAGGTAACAAAATTTATCCTTCTTTTCATCGGACAGCTTCGGAGCTTGTATCTTAACCTTCGAAATTAAACCATACCTAAGTTCGTGAAGACAGCTTTTCAAATAAAATAAATTTCTACACAAGATTTTGATCGATCAGTTTGTATGACAACTATATCCTATAGTGGTCCGATATCGGTGGTTCCAAAAAATGAGAAATTTCTTATGGAGAAACTAATGTATGCAAACTTTCAGATCGATGTCTCAAAAACCGAGGGAGTAAGCGTGTGAAAAAGGTGCATGTCTCGAATAAGCGCTATATTTAGCAAGGTAAACCACAACGGTTTAATTGGCTAAAGACTAAAAGTGCTATAAAAACTACCACTATCAATACTTGTAATTCACTGGCCTTTTTAAGAAGCATGGTAGGCCACTTTCAGATTTTGATCAAACAGTTTGTAAGAAAACTAAATCATATAATGGTCCGATATCGGACTAACAAATGAGAAGCTTCTCGGTGAGAAAATAATGTACGCAAAATTTCAGACTGATATCTCGAAAACTGAAACAGGTGCATGTCTCGACTAAGCGCTTTATTTAGCAAGGAAAAACTCCACGAATTATTCGACATTTTCTGTTTGTAACGACATACGTAACGTGCAACAACAACTACACCTTTTAATACTTATGATTCAGCGAACTTTTTAGGCAGCAAGGTAATAGTCAATTTCAAAGGATCTCTATCCCTCCTATGACTCGTGAGGTGAATCATTTCCGTTTTAAGATATCGATTATCGAATGAATGACACATGAGTATTTATTTTATGTGTCATAAATGTCTAAATCATTTTTCAAATTGCTTTCTTTTTTGATAACACACTTGCTTACTTTCACTGGCGTAATCTAAGGCAAAAACAGAGTAAAAGGGAGTGCTTCATGGGGAGCCACGTCCTAGGAACATCAGGACGAAGTAGAACAATACCAGGTTGTTCAATAAGATTTGAACGAATTTTGATGAGCCACACCCGGGTTTTTCGAAATTGGCTAACACGGATAACGTAATCTGATATTGACAGATCTAAGATTGATGGTGTGCGATTTAGCGGTAGCTACAGGCATCTAGAAAATCTACGTGAACCAAATCCCACCTGAAATATTAGAATTGAGAATGCTCTGGTGTAAGTTAGAAATATTTTTTGTGCTATTAAAATGGCCTTAAGGGTTAATTTTTGTGTAAAATGTCCGTGAGTCTTCATTCGTTCAAAAATGATTGGAATAGCGAGGGAGTTGTCTAATATTGCTGCCGAGAACGAGCACATTGAAAATATGTAAGGACTATGTTCTAGATTGCAAGTATCTTGCCATCTCATTATAGATGAATTGTAAACTAAGTGATAAAAATTACAGAAAGTGATGACGTAAACCAAGCACTTTAATATTTGTGTTATTTAAGGCGGGCAAATCTTGTTAGGTTCTTCACTTTTGAAACCAAATAAACGGTCTGAGTCATATTTAGTTAGTTTCCGTTTTTTTTTTTTTTTTGTGCTGAGATTGTTCTTATAAAAAGATTGATAAGGTTTATGACAAAATAGATAGTTAATATATGTATTTATTATTAATTAAATAATGTTGTCTGCAGTTTAGATATTCGAAAAAATATTATGCAATGTTGAATAAAAAAATTAGTTCTAATATTTTTCGTTTGATAACAATTGGGCTAACTAAGTGATGGATAGCCCCTAATTACTATATTAAGTTTATATATACATATGTATATATTTTATATAGGCTGCAAAAATAAATGCCAACATATGTATATACCAATATAAATATATACTAATATAAACATAATATTATAAAGCATGTATTCCGACCTTTGTTCCCAATATGATAAAGGGCTTAGCAAAAATAACTTAATTTCCGAAAAATGTAGGTTATGAATTTGTGATAAGAAGTCGGCATCAGCAACTAAGCACCTTAAGTCATTAAAAATATATATTTTAGCGACAAGTAATACAAAATATTGGAGCCAAAGGGGGTAGATAAAAAATGGTATTTGTGCAACACTGGGCTTTTGATACACAAATAAATTAATACAATACATTTCTGTGATTAGAAATAAATTCTTAACACGAAAAATTTTAATAAATGCAAAAATTTGTTGCCAAAAGTCAAAAAGTCCCTGTGGTTAAAATTAATACACTTATACCTATAATACAAAAATATATACTCATACAAATGTATGTAAATTTATAAGTGATAAAAAATTCTACTTTCATTTTCTGTCATAATTATGATTTCAATTCTAAATATATAAAAAATAATAAATATATAGTATATATATTATATATATATAAATATATATATATATATGTATATAAAATACCGAACTAATATCGAGATTAGAGTTTATAAAGAATAACATATGTACATATACATATGTATATATGAAAGTTTTAGCAGGAAAAATAGCAACTTTACGCCTGAGCAGCGCATTGTGCAAAATGTGACTCACCGACTTTATAGCGAATGCTGATCACAGGGAATTACCACAGATTCGCAAACACACACATAAATATGGTATTATATTGCTTTATATCTAGAAAAATCATAAGTTGGTGAGTGGAGCCAGCAAGCGAATAAAACTTATGACGAAATGACGGAAACAACATTAATTCTTAGAGTAATCTGTGACATTTGAAGCTATTAGTACATTAAATTAAGTGTGCTTAGTGTGTTAGACTCTAAACGACTCACCTAATATTAGATATGTACTCGTATGCATGTCAACAGTGTGATCAATAAATTGTCGCATAAATTCAAAAGTGACTGTCAGGCAAAAAATCTGGGTAGTCTAAAAAGTCTTTTCGTATTTTGCTAGCAATCACATTGTGTTTTACCATATAGTCTTGGAAAGGACCATAGGTCTGCTTAAGCTTCATTTAACAAAAAAAAATTATATTCGGAGAAGTTAAAAAAAAGTAACAGCTGTTCAAAAATGAGTGAAAATAATGATGAAATTTGCTATATTTTGAAATTTTTTATAAAAAAGGGAAAAATGACTCGCAAGCCACCAATGAAATTTGTGAAGTTTACGAAGACGATGCCGTATCAGTTCAGTTTATGAGTATAAATATAAAAAAAATAAGTTGAAGTTTGAATAGAAATACAAAAAGAATTTTTCGACTACCCAATATATGCTTGTATATACGAGGGTGGTTCGAGAAAAACTATTTACATAGTCACTTAGTGTCCCTATAGCTTAAAACTCTACTATTATATAGTACATTCTTCTAACAATTTTAGACGAAGCTTAGCTTCATGTGGAATCTATCGTGGCTACCGATTATAGAACAACCGCTTTTGCTACAAAAGTACAGAGCCGCAACAAGATTCTTAAGTCGCTAGACGGCAGCACTTGGGGTACGGACAAAAAGACGTTGTTGGTAACATACAAGATTATCAGCCGGCTGGTCATCAACTGCACCGCTTCCTATATGGTTGCATAATGCAGATGGCTTTTAACAGGATGTCTACCAACGAACACATGCGATGTACGCGGCCCACATGTTCCCAGTTAAGGGAATATTGTACTGTAGAAATTTGAAAAAATCGAAATTTTTTTTTCATAATTCGATAGTTTTGTTATTCAAAAATATCTCCCTAAAAGGATTTTTCAAAACTCAAATTATTTCCAAAGTTATAGCCATTTTAGTGACGTGGCAACTATACCGGTTGAGCGAATATCGTATAAAGCAAAACTTTAAACGGGTTTTTCTCGAAACTACTTTTTTTCACACGGTACCGGCACTATCTCAAGTTCTATACAACCGATTTACTTGAAATTTTGTGTGAACCTTCTTTATACAATCCTTTATCGTTCCTACCAGCATCGTGTCAAATTTTTTGTTTTTAATATTAAAAAAAAATTCATGAATTTCAAAACAAAGCGTAAAAAATGATTTTTATTTTCAGGTAGTCGCCATTTTTCAAAAAAATTTTGTTTCCTGATTAAGAATTTCTTTTGATTTTTAATCAGACCACCAGGACAGTCTGGATCAATGTCACCAGGATGCGCCATTTTTTTTTTTACACCTGCCCCCCCTCTTATTATTTTAATTTTTAATATTTTTTTGTAAAATTTTTTTTCGGTATTCTTAAGATATCAATAAAAACACCATAAAAAAATGGATAGTGAAAATATTTTTTGTTTTTTTTTTTAAATAAAATTCAAAAAACTGCCCAAAATTTGATTTCTAGACTAGAATACCCCCTTAAGGAGCAGAACACAGTTCTCCAAACAGTTTCTGCTCGGACATCCTTATAGTCACCTGCTTGAAACGGAGCCGCCTTCTAGGAATATCAAGACGAAGTAGAACATAATATCGGTTTTTGATGAGTAACACCCGGGTTTTTTGAAATTGGCTACCACGAATAACGTAATCTGGCATTGACAGATTTCAGATATTAAGTGTGCGATATGGCAAAAACAGCAGGCATCTAGGAAGCCTACGTTGGTCATATCCCACCTAAAGCATTGGAATTGAGAATGCTTTCGGCGTGATGAGGGCTACTTTATTTACTCCACCACAGGACCACAGGTGGAACCATGAGCTTAAGGTCATATTGTGACTTTCAACGATGTATGAATATGAAAGCTGCTCTTAGGAAGGCGAAAACTGCTCTATTGGTAGGAAAATGGAAATAAAAATGTGTAAGCTACATTGATTAGTTTGAAAATAATGGTCACTGAGCTCTACTAATCCGAAAATATAACTAACTGGTGCAGAAAAAACTGTTCGTCCACCATGACAAAGGTTCGGATCAATCCTTTACTGTGCCACGCCCAAAAATGGTTAAATTAGTCTACGAGCTGAAGCCATATCCGTCAATAAGCTCCACTATACAGAAAATAATTGGCGAAGAACAAACTGCTCGTCCACCATGACAAAGGGTCGATTGGGCCAAAGATTTTTTAATTAGTCTACAAGCTGAAGTCATGTCCGTCCAAAATTTGGCTCTGATCGACTGACATTTGTTTCCAACTTTAAAAAATCATTAGCCGGAAAGAAATTAGTGTAGAGTAAGAAGATTACTAACGGAACAGAGTATTGTTTTGGAGACTTTTAAAAATTATACTCTTCAGACGATTTAAAGAAGTTAGAAAACCATTGGGTAAAGTGAATCGAGCTCACAGTAGATTCTGACGATTTCTCGTTTTCTAAACTTCTTTTTTTATTTTTCCATTGTGAGCAAAAGTCCATCCTCGTACAGGAGTAAGTATGAGACTATGTCCAATAGGCACATTTTACACAAAATAATTGCCAAAAATATTATTTTTTATTTAGAGCTCCTCAAAACCATGTCGAGAATACTTAGGTATATATGTAAATGCATATAGTATATACCTTCCTTAGGTGCCAGTTTGTCTTCGGCTGTTTAAGATTTGTAAAATTTTCAAAATAATATAATGAAGTAGTTCAATAGACTGCGTTACAATTGCTTTTAATTTTTCACACAAAAACGCTGCTCGCACTTTTGGCGGTTACTGACTCTGTCTCTACTCTTACATACATAAGTACATACTTGTAACTACAACTTCCTATTGCCAATGCAACACTGCGTGCAGCATTCAAACACATTCATAACTTCACTGGGCGGATGCAGACCAATTTTTGTTGTTGTTTTGTTTTGTTTTCCAATTGAAATACTCAACAAAAGGATGTTTAATGATGAGCGTGTGAGAGATGGCTATGAAAACTCAAAAGAAGTGGCTTTTGACAATTGCCGCAGCAAAACACACACACACATGTATACATATATACAACCGTTAAAGGACAATTGAAAATATAGTTAAAGGTCTGACAATGTATGCGTGTGTGCGTGTATGGTAAGTATAGCAATAAATAACTATAAGACTTTAGTACACTGAGAGTCATCTAATATTTGTATGGGGTTCGCCTGCTAAATAGTGTACCTGCTGTGCGCTGGCAATGAGTGCGTCGTTGTGTCCTTTTTGGCAGTTTCCAAGAATTTCAAACTCAATAGGACCAAACACTGTGTTTTTATTGTCTTCGGAAGTGCTATCTATGTGTATGTACTTAAGTTTATAAGTATGCGTGAATGCTTAAGCGTCTCTTGCTTCCTCCTTAAAACTCAGAAATGAAGTGGATATGGTGCACGGTAAGATGCTGCTGATACAAGTGAATACAAAAACAAAATACAAAAGTGAATTTATGACCAAAAATTCTCTATGCATGTATGCGTGTGTAGAGACTGGCACTCTTTGCGGCATAATGAATTGCACTCGGACATGAATAATGAATTGGTCAAGCCTATCGGCTTTTGAAGTGCAACCCAATGAAGAGAAGTGGACAAGTAGCGGGCGACCGTTATGCAGCTGATGCGCTGCACTCGATAAGACACAGGTAGTAAGAGCAAAAACAATATTAGTATGAATATGTACGTATGTATGTATGTACTCATACTTAGAAATTTTGAGTAGTTTTAAGTGCGTGCATCTCGATAAAAACAAATTTGGAAGAGCAGTGAGATAAGATTATATTTTTTGTGTGCACCGCCCAGTTAATTCTTAATTTCTGCTTTCCTATAATATTTTTCAAGTGAAGAATTTATTATTTTATTATTTTTTTATGTTTTGTGTTCTTTTTTAATTTTTTTGATATCTACTTTGTTTGCTGTTCATTTGAAAATTCCCTCCCTGAATTTATGGCTCTAATTAACAAAGGAAACGTCGTTCGTCGTCATTTGGTGCGATCTTGATTCCAATCGTGCTCCAAAATTATCAGTACTGTTTATGAAACGCAAGAAATAACAGCAATTTCCGCTGCAGAATTATATTGGACATATAAATCGATATGAAATCATTTAAATTTTATGAACATGAGTATGAGATATGTATGTATGTACGTAATATGAATAAAAAAATATACATATATACATGCATACATACATATGTGTTTGAAGAAATAGTATCACTATTCAAAAAGGGTGTTTCGGATTTACGATTTGTGAAAAATTTATTTGAAAAAAAAATATGTGAAAACCTTGAGTTTTTCTACAAAATTATTTATAGTAAAAAAAATATATTTAAAAAAATTTTAAATTAAAAATATTAAGAAAAAACACTATTTAAAAAATATAATTAATTTCTTGTTTATTTAAGAAAAATATTAAAAAAAAAAAATTATAAAAAAATATATTTAAAAAATATTTTTTTTTTGTTCTTCTCAAGTAGTTATATATGTATATACATACATATGTGTACCATATATGAACGCATTTTTTTTAATATTTTTTTAGAAAAAATTTTTTTGTTCTTCTGAACAATATGTAAATGTATTTATTTTTTTATTATTAGGATTGGATTCAAATTACATACATATGTATATCTAAATTAGACTATATAAAAAAAAAAACAAGAAAAAAACGTTCGGCTGTACCAAAACTATAATATCCCTCACAAGTGCATAGAAATTATATCGAATTGGGAGATTATAGTGTCATCTTCAACAATACTTCGTGTCGCAATTCGAGTAGAGCAAAAAACTATTTCCTACAAATCACCCAGCTCGGACAGAATCCCGCCGAAAATCTCGAAAATAATCACTGAATATTCCCTGAATGCTGGAAAAAGCAACAGTTGGCGCTAATCAGTAAGAGAAAAGGAGACCCCAACTTACCATCCGCATACCGACCACTACGCATGCTTGACACCCAGACTCGAAGCGGATATCAACGAAGCTGGGGGACTTTTCCTTAAACAACATGGCTCTAGACCCGTCATTGAAAGTGTAGAAACCGCACGGCGTAAATGACATAAATACTAAAGAATAGTGTGGCGCAGAGCTAGCTTAGTAACAGAAAACCGCTGTACCAAACTAGAGAGGGATCGCGACAGAAAGCGGTCACGTCAGGAGCAGCACAAGGACTCATTTTAGGCACAGACTTGTAGAACATCAGCTAAGACTAAATACTAAAACTCGAAATGCCAGACGAATCGTACTTAATTCGTTTAGCCAATTAAATTTGCGGTAGTAATGACAGTAAGAGAGACAGAAGAAGCGCGGAGAGGAAAAAGAGAGCTACTACTGCTAACAAATAAGCACATTCCCTTTGAAATAAGCATGCAACCGACTACCGGTATTCTAAGGACCCAAAAAGCAGTAAAGCACCTAATCGTAAGACTGGACCCTAGACTAACCTTCTGGGAACAAATCCAACTAGCCTCAGGAAAGGTAGCGAAAATCACCTCTGAACTGACTAGCCAAGAAAAAAGAAAGCTCCAAATGTCGACAACAATCAGATCGTTCTATTATACGGAGCTGAGATCTGGGCAGCTGTTATCCGGTCACCGATACTTTGAAAAGTACCTCCACAGAATATAGTTAGAGAGTTCTCTTTGTAAACAACAAGTCTCAAGATTTCTCAATGGTTCTAAGTTTTTTCGGCACTATCAAAATAAATCACCCTTTAAATGTTTACGAAATTCTTGCAAGCAATGAAAAGGAAAATAGTGTTACGGTCAGGTTTTTTGATTTTTTTCTTTGCCCAAGTACACTGAAGAATTGCTATAAAATGCCCGGTGTAATAAAAAAAGCAATTTCGCCTTGATAAAATTGTATTTTGATTAGAAATAAGTAATCAGCTTTGTGTGGTGAATTAATCTATTGGTATGCTAGAAAAGGAAATGGCGTAGATTAGGCTTCATAAAAAGAAGAAGAGGAAATTAAATAATAAATTATTATGCGAAAATAATTAAGTGCAAATTAATAAAAGAAAAAACATATCAAGTAAATTTGCAACTCTTACTGAATTCCTTTAATTTTTTTTAATTTGTCAACTCATTCAGACGTAGAACTGTAAGGAAGTGACGTCCGCCAAGTTAATCAATAAAATAATTCGATTCCACTTGGCTAACAACTTTCAACTCATTATTTACAAGTGTTGTTGTTATCAAAAATTGCCAACTATGCTTATCACAAAAACAATAAAAACATGATGGATATGCAAACAAGAGGTTTGTGGTGTCGTCGGCACAATCATAATGATTATCACGTTCATAATGATTATAATAATTAAATTTGTGTATCGATGATCATTAAAATATGAGTCTATATTTAATAATTACTACTTACTACTAATGAAAGTCAATAAATGATTACATAAAGAACCATTTTTTATTTTTTTTTTAACTTCCTTAGGACCTTTGCGACATAAAGGCGTTTGTTGCAATGGAAATATTTTGCAGTATCTTGATTAATGTTCTGAGATAGCGACACTTTTATAGACACAAGATATCACTTTTGCAGTGAGGTATTATATAAGATTTATTTACTTTAATTTGTTATATGAATGGTATAGATTATATAGGCAAAATGAGGTAAGCGTTTTTTTAAGACAAGCTAATTTAGTAGAAAGTAAAAGACTTTTTTAACACACTTGAGATCATAGCTTATTTAAAAGCTTTATAAAATTGTCTCTAAATCTAGTTGAAAATCATAGAAATTAACTCAAATTAAAAAAAGATAGTTTGGTATGTTAATACAGATTCCATCTTTCACGTAGAACTCATAACAACGGTTGATAACATTCTGGTTTCACGACCATAACTTGATAATTCACATTTATAATTTGGAAACAAAATTGAGTGAATGACTCCGTTAACTCTATCCGACCACATGCCAATATGAATGAATAAGTAATGAGTGGGATGCTCTTCTGGGAACCCTCGCTTACCAGAAGGAAATAATTTCGGATAATATAATTACGAAAATAATTAAAGATATCCACCGAAAGAGAAATGAATGTGGAAACATCATTTTAAGAAAGACCTATATAGAAGAAAGGCCTGAAAGACTGAGACTGAAGACTAAGAAATAATGAAAAGTTTCTAAAATATAGGAAAAGGAAATCTAGTCGAAAAAGTCTTTTCGCATTTTCAATCAAACTTCAAATTATTTTTTTTTTATATTTAAAATGAACTTTAATGAACCAAATACAATTTTGGTCGACCACTTTTTCCCGTTTTTTCGCTAGAGACATTATTCCATCAGTGTAAAACTTTTCTGGTTTCTCGACGAAAACCTGCGACAAGCATTTTTTACAGGGTTCTTTCTCTTTAAGCCAACTTTACTCTATTAAGGGAATCCTTCATTGACCGAAACAAATGAAAGTCCGATGATGCAAGGTCAGAGCTATATGGTGGACGCATCAGTTGAAAGTTTTTCCAGCCAAACTCTCCCAGTTTTTGCTGAGTCATCAAAATGTGTGTGGTCTAGCGTTGTCCTGATGGAAAACGGAGGCCTTTCTGTTGATCAGTTCTAGCCGTTTTTTTCGATTACTTGCTTCAATCTCATAAATTGTTGACAGTAAAATGTAGAATCAATCGTTCGATCAGGATGGAGCAGGTCTTAGAGGATGCTGCCTTTCCAATCCCATCAAACACTCAGCATAACCTTTCGAACGAGTTTTTTTAATCGACTTTTTCAACTATAGGTCGACTAAAGCCAGGTGCATTTTTCACATCCGTAAACTTCACAATTTTCGTTGGTGACTAGCGTGGCATTCTTCCCTTTTTACAAAAAAAAATTTCTAAATATAGCGAATTTCTTCATTATTTTCACTTTTTTTAACTTCCCCGAATTTAATTTTTTTTTGGTTTGACACAATGTGACTGCAACGACATTTTTCGACTACCCAATATTTAAAAACTAAAGTGGGTATAGCGGCTATTACTTGGAGGAGAAAATGCTACTACGTTCTAAGTTGTCCAAGTGAGATCCCTCTTATGATCAGCCTCTTAAACTAACCAAAGATGTTTAAAAGAATTATACAAAACGCTCTAAAAATTAACACACCCTGTACATGCAGATATTAACCCATTTCACACACGTCTAACGTTTTCACTTTCCCAATTACATTCCCCTATACAACTATACAACACGCTACGATTACATGATTTCCCGTACAAGTGACTGTGCTGTGTCTGCGAAGTCGCTGCTATGTCCTAATCACGGGAAATGTCTCTGTTGCTTTTAATGTTATTGTTATTGTTGCACAATACAGCATTTAGTTTATGCCATTTCAAATAGTTTCCTTTGAAAGTGGTGCAAATCTATTGGAAAATGCCGCGCAAAGTACACCGTTACTCAGGTGTTATAAGCGCACCAAGAGGCGGTCACAGTGCTCTTTCACACACATATGTTTGTAGATATGTATTGGTGTTACTGTATGCATGTAATTGCCTTTATAAATTTGCCAACTCATAGTACTTGCTGCCGGTCGCTTTGTATTTATTTGTATAATATTTCGGCAAATGCATTCGGTGCTGACCAGGAACACACTTTGAGATTGTGCACAACAGGTAGTCGCGTTGTGCAAACGTCCGCCATGCACACATCCAAACGTACGAACGTACTAGCGTGTGGCACTTGTGACGCTTACGTGTATATGCAGCGCTAAGTAGGCGAACTTTATTGTTGTTGTTGTTGCTATTGCTACTACTTCGCTTGTTGCTTTGCTTAAGACTTTTGCCGCTAACGTCTGGCGGCGGGAACTATTGTTATTGTTGCTTTTGCCAGCTAATATTATTACAGCTATTTGTGGTCGTTACGAAATCCACACTAACAGACAGCTGGGCTGACGTAAAGGCGGACGGACGGCTAGACAAACGGCAGCTAGCGAGCGAGCGAGCGAACACTTCCTTTGATTTGGCTGCCTTTAAGTTTTTTTCGTGTTATTGCACTTTTTATATTTATTTTGCGATCAGCCGCCGCTCACAAGAAAGAGGTTACACCGTTAACTCCTACCCTAAAACGTAATATACCTGATATTGGCAATAGCAATAGCAACAACAAACAAATAGCAACAGTTAAAGCTGAAGTTATAACAACTAGTGGCAGGTCAACAAGTCCGTAAGTAAGTCAGGCGGTTGCCGTGCAGTATTCATACATATGCACACACATACATATATGTACGTATGTATATATGTACACATAAATACAAATGATCGAAAACTTATATATGGTATTTACATAGCTACAAATATTTGTGATAAAGTTTTTATACCCCGCATAGGGTAATATTGGATAGTCGAAAAAGTCTTTTCGTATTTTGTCATTAGATGTCGTAAATCTCCAGTGCTACCAATCACATTTTGTCATTTCATATAGTGTTGGAAAGGTGAGATTTAAGCTTCATTTAACCAAAAACAAAATTAAATTCGAGGAAAATTCGGGGTCATCGGGGAAAAAAGTTTCAGCTGTTCAAAAATGAGTGAAAATAATGAAGACATTCGCTATATTTTGAAATTTTTGTTTAAAAAAGGGAAGAAAACCACGCAAGCCACCACTGAAAATTGCGAATTTACGGAGACGGTGCTGTATCAGTTTGTGTAGCACAACAATGGTTCGGTCGGGTCGACCTATCGTTGAAAAGGTCGATGAAATTATGGAAAATATTGACCGGAACCGTCATATAAACAGCCATGACATCGCTAAGGAATTTAACATTCATCATCAAACGGTTTTGAAGCATTTAAAAAAGGCTGGCTCCAAAAAAGAAGCTCGAGGTTTGGACGTCACATGAATTGTCTGTGAAAAATTCAATGGACTGAATTAACATCTACAATTCTCTGCTGAAGCGAAATGAAATCTAACCATTTCTGATGCGAATGGTAACAGAAAATGAAAAGTGGATCAAATACGACAATAATGTGCAAAAAAAATTGTGGTCCCAACGTGTTGAAGCTCAACAAATGGTTGCAAAGCTGAGATTGACGGCTAGAAAGGTTATGCTGAGTGTTTGGTGGGATTGGAAAGGAAGTATCCACTATGAGCTGCTCCATCCTGGTCAAACGATTGATTCTACATTTTACTGTCAACAACTAATGAGACTGAAACAAGCATTCGAAAAAAAACGGCCAGAACTGATCAACAGAAAGGGCTTCGTCTTCCATCAAGACAACGCTAGACCAAACACAACTTTGATGACTCGGCAAAAACTGGGAGAGCTTGGCTGGTAAGTTTTGAGGCATCCACCACATAACCCGAATTACCATTTGTTTGGGTTAATGCAGGATTCCTTTAATGGAGTAAAGTTGGTTTAAAGAGAAGCCTGTGAAAATTACTTGTCGTAGTTTTTCGTCGAGAAACCAAAAAAGTTTTACACTGATGGAATAATGTCTCTAACGGAAAAATGGCAAAAAGTGGTCGACTAAAACGGTACATATTTGGTTCAATTAAGTTTATTATAAATACATATATAAAAAAGTTTAAGTTTAATTAGAAATACGAAAAGACTTTTTCGACTACACAATATCTACGAATCTATTGTTCAGATCGGACCACTATAGCATATATGTAGCTGTTATATAAACTGATCCATAAGAATCAAGTTTTTGTATGGAAAACTTTTTTATTTGAAAAGATATTCACAGAAAATTTTGTATATTTTTTCCAAGGCAGTGTTACAATCTCTTGATCAAAGGCAAGTGAAGCTCTAGATAAAAGACCTTTTTCCTTAATTCAAGCTAAGGCTTCATTATATCAAAGAAGAAAGAAGAATTAGAACTGCAAGTTATACTCATAGTAGCTATTAGAAATGCACCTGTGAAGGGCATATGTAATAGCTTCAGTGCAGTTTTTGTTTCTTTTAAAGAAACTTTGTAGGCACAAAAAGAAATTGCAAGCGAAAGAAAGAAAAACCCAACATTCACACACTGTCTGGTAGAAGCCAGCGCCTCAGCCACAGCCCCAGCTCCACACCAACTGCTACAAACTGAATGCAGTTCAATAAGTTAGTCAGTCGAGCTTGTGAAATTACCTAATTGTGTGTGTTGTGCTGCCGTGAAGGAAAATATGTGCCATACCGCACCACACGCTGAAGTAAAGCGAGTTGAAAGCAACAACAATAACAACAGCAAAGCAAATCGAAGCAAGTTGGTATATCTTGTGTGCACACGGCCGCCCCACAGCCCCAAAGGCCTAGTGTATAAGCGGAAAACTATGTATAATACATACCGACACACATACATATGTGTGCGCATATAAGCACGTGAGCATGTAATGTGCGGTTGTTGCGCTGCTTTGAGCCAGTCTCGTCGTCAGCCAACGTTAGATAATAGCACGATACGTAAGACCGTTAAACAGCAGCGCCGCGCTTGCCTCGCGGCAGCAAACAAACGTTAATAACAGCAAAACCAACAAGAACAACAACAACAACAGCAACAATACCGCATAAATGCATAAAATTCAGCTAACCAAGCGGTGAGTGAGCTGGGCAAAGTTGTTGGCGATAACACCGAAACCGAAGCGGCGGCGACGAGCGCGACTGCGACTGCGCCTGCGCCGGTAACAGCGCGAGTGACTTCCTATATTTTGAAACACGTTACGTTCGTAACATAATTCACAACAACAGGTTACTAGGTGCATTTTATAGCTTTGCTTTGTTAAGTCACAGTTTTCGCTGTTTGTTGTTTTTATGCTTTAAAAGTTTTTCTTATTATTATTAACTTTTTTCTTTGGTTTTTGGTTTTGGATTTTGGTTAGTTGCTTACTTGCTTGCTTACTTTGCTGTTGTTATTGCTGTAATTGTTGTTGTTGCATGGCGTACTTTTACCAATTTCATCGTCGGCTTTCTTAGTCGAGTAAACAAAGCAGCAAAGCTGTAAGCGACTACTTCACCGACTCTGTGTCTGTCTGTCAGTTTGGCTGATCGTTCAAGTGACTTCATATCTTCGGCTTTGATTGCACGTAAAATAGTTTTTTTTTTGCTGTTGTAGTTATTGCTGTTAGTGATAGTAATGTGGTTGGTGGCTAAAGTGTTGCCACATTTTACACGACTTACAACACTGCACCGCCGCCGCCGTCGAAATTACATGCGCAACCGGCTTGCTTGAAAGCAAAAGAAATGCGCCTCGTATGGGAATCCCAAAAAAAAAAAAAATTAAATAAGGAAAGAAAAAATTACAAAAAAATAGAAAAGCAATTCAGCGACCCAACAACAAGCGAGTAGACGATGTGCAAAGTCTGTGAAGTCAGCAAATGAGTAGTGTGAGTAGTGTGGGTTGTTGGAATAGTCACGCAACAGGTTGGACACTTGGTTAGGTGGAGACAGCCGCAATGGTGGTTAGTAGGTGGACAGTTTTGTAATTTAGTTTGTGGGTTTTCTTTAATCAACTCATCAAATATTATATACATAATAAAGTATAAACTTTGGATTTAGATTTCAGAGCAATAATATTGCACAATGATATAGTTTAGCCAGTTATAACTGACAAAATTACTTCCAGTTAATGACCAAGCACAAATTTAAGTCACCAAATTTTGATAAAACCAATTATTATAAGAATTTTTATTTTCGATTTTCAAACGTCTCGGAATTTTGAAATTTCTTAAAGGTAGGATAATTCTTTATGGGTAAATTTCAAATAAAAATTTATTAAATGAACAAAAAAACATTTATAGAAACAGTCGCGATAAAAAATAAAAAAATTTAATTTAACAACAAAATTTCAAAACTGAGAGAACAAAACTAAAAAAAAGATATTTATAAAAAAAATAAAAGTTTAAGAATAAAATTTCAAAGAAAAAATTATTAAAAGATCAAAAAAAAAATATAAAAAAAATATAATCCATAGCTGAGAGAATAAAATTAACAAAAAACAAATAATTATACACAAAGAAAATATAAAAAAATTTCAATTTAAGAACAAAATTTCGTAGAAAAAACTATTAAAAGATCAAACAAAAATTAAAAGCTATGGAAAAAGACATAATAAAAAATAAAAAAGTTTAAATTTAAAAATAAAAATAAAATTTCAAAGAAAAACTATTAAAATGTAAAAAAAAAAATTAAAAGCTTTGGAAACAGACATGAAAAAAATATATTAAATAAAAAAATATAAATTTAAAACCAAACAAAGCAGCTATAGAAACAGATATGAAGAAAAAAAATTATATAAAAAAAATATTATTAAAAAATAAAAAATTTAGAAACAAAATTTCCAAAAAACATAGCTTTCCATAGCTGAGAGAACAAAACTATTTATACAAAATAAAACAAAATTTTGTTTAATTTAAAAACAAAAATGCAAGGTTTTTAACTAATCAAAAGTTAAGAAGGCAAAATCAAAATAATTGAAAACCAAAAAATATATGAAAAAAATAAAATAAAAGACATAATATTTAATTAAAATCTAAGATAAATTCTGCAAATTTTTTAAAAATAAAATAAGCCAACGTACTTCTAATTTTCAAGAATTTCAAAAGTTTTTTTTTTAATTATTGTAAGTACACTTTCGATGTACCATAATGAATAGTGTGTAGTGTTAAGTACTATGTGCTCACTAAAGTGTTAAGCCTTTAACTTAATATCAACATTGTTTAAAAGCGAGTGATTTTTAATTAATTTTATTGCTGTTAACTACTTTTGAATGATTGTTGTTGCATTTTTTCTATTTCAACTGATTTCCTGCTTACTGCATACCTTTCTTTTCTTTTCTCACTACAAACACCACATACAAACATATTTCTTACTATTTACCCAGTTATGCGAATATGGACTGAACGCGCAAACGATCTATCAATTGCCGTGCAGCGCCGTGTGTGTTAAGCTGCGCTTTTTGGGTCAACACGACAAAAACAGCAGCAACAGCACCAACAACAGCTGAAAGCAATAAAAGCTAAGCTCAACACAATAGCAGCAACAATACAGGCAGGCAATCAAGTGGCCGGTCACCCAGCCAAGCGCCAACGGCCAACAAAGCAGCAAACGAACGCCGCCAAGACTGCGATCATATGTAACAGATACACACGTGTGGTGGTTGGTGTGTGTGTGCGATCGGGCGATTACTTTTTTCTTTGGTTCACTTTACTTTGGCTCTTTTACTCGCTGCAAAGCGGAATTGATTAATTCGATTGGTGAAATATTGTAACAGTGATGTAAAAGTAAATAAGGAAAATAGAAGAAAAGGCACAATAAAAAATGGGTCAGCTAGGTGCCTCTTATGTGCAGTTGTGTGTATGTATGTATTACTGGGTGTCTCTATATGCACCTAAGCATGTGTTTGGGTAAGTAAGAGTATAAGGAAGCGCAGCTTAAAGTTTATTTATGTGCACATACTTGTATGTACGTACTTATGTAAATAGGTATGTATGCCGTTATAGACAGATGCATGTTTATGTAAATATTGATATGCGCAGGTGAAACTGGTTGTGTTGGCGTGCGCATAATGAAAAGAAATTACTTCTTAGAAAACTTTGGCACACACAGAAATATTTGAATTAGATTTCGCTGTTGTTGTTGCTGTCGTTTTTGTACATTATACTTTGTGTGTTTATTTAGTCACGAAATATTTGCAGTTATGTAATTTCTCAGCTAGACAGTTTAGCTTTATATTTTTGAGGAAATCTTCTGAGCGGTTTACATAACCACAAATTGTGAGTTTCCAATTCGAACCACTAAAATAGCTGTGGTTCAATAAAATTGGAATGTTTCTTTGAAATTGTCAGAAAACATATCGCAATTCGGTGTAAAGCTGATTTTGCCTTTACAAAAAAATTTTCCGAATATTAAACATAACCTTAAATTGTGTGCTCTCCAACCAAACCGCATGAACGGGTTTAATTTAAGAAAATTCAAAGTGTTGTTTTATTTTATCAACAAAAAATACCGTATTTCGGTACAATTAATCAACAAATTTCGGTGCAATTGATTAACAAAATATCGAATTTCGCTACAATTAATTAACAAAAAATACCGAATTTCGGTACAATTAACCAACAAAAATACCGAATTTCGGTACAATAAATTAACAAAATATCGAATTTCGCTACAATTAATCAACAAAAATACCGAATTTCGGTACATTTAATCAACAAAAATACCGAGTTTCGGTACAATTAATCAGCAAAAATACCGAATTTCAGTACAATTAATTAACAAAAATACCGAACTTCTGTACAATTAATCAACCATAAATCGAATTTTAGTACAATTAAGGCTTTACAAATTCAAGGAAATATTTCCAACAGTTTACATAACCTCAAATCGTAGTTTTTTTTTATCAAACGATGACAATGGATCTTTCAAGACAAGTAGAAGTGTTGATACAATTTTTAAAAATATAAAGTTTATAGTTTTCAGAACCTTAAAATACTCCATTTGAATATATTCAGTTGAGGAAGACTAAAGCTAGTAACTATTAAATATAGAGAATTGTGATGCGATAAAGGTTTAACGGAAGAATAAGCCATTAGTATTATGTTCTCCCAACTGTAGTTTCTATGTTCTTTAGCATTTATTAACTACATTATTTGATGGACCTAGCAACCAAGATCAAAATAGAGAACCGATTTACTAGAAGCATACATAAGAATACGGAATCGTTGCGGATGTTGGAAAAGGCTTGCGGTGATACAGTTTTATAAAAAACACAAGTCTACGATTAGTATAAAGCCTTCAAAGATGGTCGAGAGATCGTTGAAAACATGCTTTGCTCTGGACGACCTCCGACATCTTCAAAGATGAAAATATTAGAAAAGTGAAGAGCAAAAATAACCACATTCCCAAAAAAATAAGGGCCAAAACAACAAAATTGCACATTATAAAATATATATCCTAATCTTAAAATGGGGTCTAAGAAATGCAGTGAATGGTTAAAATAATTAACGATAACCCACCAGCTCCAGTCGTTCATATTGCAGTATGGACCCAAAATAAATTATTAATAATATTTTTTTCATAATTATTTAACCAAGAAACAGATAAGCTGCTTCTTGGTAAGGCTTTGAAGAATAATTAAGGCACCTTCCAATGAAATGATCACACTTTTATGCCTAAAAAAGTAATTTAGTCATGGAACCGCTGATAAATTATTAATATGTATATTCGTTCAAATGAATATATATTTAACTGCTGATATAACTGTGTATGTATGTATGTAGCAAACCCGCATTTTTCTTATTTATTCCAGACTATTTACAAAAAGTTCATTGCTATTTTTGGCGATCACATAAGCTGAAATAATCAGCCCTTCTTCTTTCAAGTTAACGAACTTTCAAAGAAACAGAAGGCCGCAAGGTTTGTTATGCTAAGATATGTTATGTTCGCCTATGTTAAGTTATGTTCTACTATGTTATATTAAGTAATGTAATGTTATGCTAGGCTAAGTTATGTTATGTTCCGCTATCGTAAGTTGAGCTATGTTATGTTATTATGTTAATTTATGTTAAGTTACGATCGATTTGTTATGTCATGCTTTGCAATGTTCCGTTCTGTTATGTCATGTGGACTATGTAAAGTTATTTTTTGTCATGTTATGTTACGTTATATCATGTTATATTAAACTGTTATTATGGTATGTTAAATTATTTATGTTAAATCTGCTATGCTAAATTATGTTTTGTCATATCTGCTACGTCACTGTATGCTCTGTTAAGCTATGTAAATTTATGTCATGGTATGTCTTACTGTACTAAGCTGTGCTAATAGATGTTGTGTTATGCTATTTCGCATTATGCTTTAATACCCTAGTGAACAATTGATAAGTCCCCTATTTATAAGTCAGCATATTATATTTCCACCTATGGGTTACCCGCAAAGTCAGTAAGTATGTAAATATGTAAGTAAAACTGCAACTCCTTCTTATGCAGTCATGTTACGCGAGTCTTTTACGTTGTTGTTGTTATAGTCGGTACGTTTGCTGTAAGTGGAGCACATCCATACCAAGTCAAGTGAAACATCACTAAACTAGTTTCATTTCCGTATATGGCGACGGGCTTGCTTACTTGCCCCAAACGCCTTAAAGTTGTTTCCAACGTCGTCATCAACAATACCGCGCGCACACCTGTGTCCCCGCTGACGAAGCACAGAGCGTGAGCACAGCATTCAACACAGCTGTGCCGATCACAGAGCAGTTGCTTGTTGTTTTAGTTAGTAGAAGCCGTAGCTTACTTTGAGATAAAGCTACTGCATAAGTCAGCTATCAAGCTTCCACGCAGAAAATAGTAAATATAATTGATTTCTTTATGCGTCAGCAGCAAGTGATCGCGCCTTCGCTCGCTCCCTCGCACTCTCACAATCATTAGTGCGCTCTCCGAAGAGCGTGCATTTTTTTGCGCTAGTCATTTCGGGTTGCAAAAATGCAAATAATTATTTATTTCTCTACACACACAAATAAAAAATTCCGCGCATTCTTCGAAATGAACAGACGCGCTCTCTTAATGCGGCTTCTTTAGCGCTTACTTATGCATTTTTCTCAGTCTACACAGAGGCGCTCTCCAACATCTCGGAGTTTGAAGACATTCTCGCGTCCACTAAAACTGTGCTCACTCATTTTACAACAATTTACAATCTTACAAGTGTAATGAGCGTTGGAACACGAGAGAGAGAGCATGTAAGAGAGCGTGTACTGCATTTTATTTATTACTGTTGACTCCCTTCCCTGCGCTGACTTCCATACTTGTAACGGGTGATTTTTTTGAGGTTAGGATTTTCATGCAGTAGTATTTGACAGATCACGTGGGATGTCAGACATGGTGTCAAAGAGAAAGATGCTCAGTATGCTTTGACATTTCATCATGAATAGACTTACTAACGAGCAACGCTTGCAAATCATTGAATTTTATTACCAAAATCAGTGTTCGGTTCGAAATGTGTTTCGCGTCCGTGTCCGATGAGCGATGAGGCTCATTTCTGGTTGAATGGCTACGTAAATAAGCAAAATTGCCGCATTTGGGGTGAAGAGCAACCAGAAGCCGTTCAAGAACTGCCCATGCATCCCGAAAAATGCACTGTTTGGTGTGGTTTGTACGCTGGTGGAATCATTGGACCGTATTTTTTCAAAGATGCTGTTGGACGCAACGTTACGGTGAATGGCGATCGCTATCGTTCGATGCTAACAAACTTTTTGTTGCCAAAAATGGAAGAACTGAACTTGGTTGACATGTGGTTTCAACAAGATGGCGCTACATGCCACACAGCTCGCGATTCTATGGCCATTTTGAGGGAAAACTTCGGACAACAATTCATCTCAAGAAATGGACCCGTAAGTTGGCCACCAAGATCATGCGATTTAACGCCTTTAGACTATTTTTTGTGGGGCTACGTCAAGTCTAAAGTCTACAGAAATAAGCCAGCAACTATTCCAGCTTTGGAAGACAACATTTCCGAAGAAATTCGGGCTATTCCGGCCGAAATGCTCGAAAAAGTTGCCCAAAATTGGACTTTCCGAATGGACCACCTAAGACGCAGCCGCGGTCAACATTTAAATGAAATTATCTTCAAAAAGTAAATGTCATGAACCAATCTAACGTTTCAAATAAAGAACCGATGAGATTTTGCAAATTTTATGCGTTTTTTTTTTTTAAAAAGTTATCAAGCTCTTAAAAAATCACCCTATATTTTCTTCGTAGTCATTGTCTTTTTGACCGCTGTTTCGCCTTTCTTTTTCTCATTGTTTGCCGTCCTCTCCACCGCGTTCACGCTCACCGGTGACTTCGACTGCAACGCGCTCGGCGCTTCACTTCCTACTTTATTCATTTTCCACTTATTTTAGCACACAGTTACATATGTACTTCACTGAGATTGAGATTTGGTTGCGGTCGTTGGGTTGGCGTTACGCTGCGTTCGCATGGATGCATGTCAGGCATACAGTGGGTATGTGTGGATCGGTATGGGCTTTCGTGAGAAATTATAAAGTAGTGTAAGACATAAAATAGGAGTAGAAATAAGATTTCTTTACGTTTGCAGATAAGATATTCAGTAAAGTATTTTAAGGCCTCATCCAAACTTTTTGACGGGAGAAAATTACGAATTGAACGGTTAATTCCTCATTTTGCTTTAATGCTTAAGCAAAATTACTTGATACCGATGAGATTTATGACCGGCAAGAATATTTGCAAGAAAGATTTATATTCAAAAAGCTTTTATTAGTCTGAAAGTTCGTTACTTTCAAGCAATTTCACGTATTTTCGTCGCTCCACAAGAAATTTCTTACATATACTGGCCCTCTTTGGTTTAGAAACCGCTTGAACACTGATTATTCCAACCGCAAACTCTTATGGTAGGCACTGACTAAGAACATTTCCAACAATTTTGACAGATTCCGTGATTTTTCTTATGAAATTCAAAATAGTATAGTTTTTGAATGAAATTTGGAAAGAACTTTTGGTTTGGGAACTTGATTTTTTATTAATTTAAATATAGTCGGCGATTTGAATATTTCGTATTTAAGGGGTTTTAAACCACATTAAAGCCAATGACACAAAGAAATCAGTTTTTACGTATGTTTTACGTATGTATTATATATATTTTATAAAACTCTGATGTTATCATTATCATTTTTATTTCAACTTTTCTAACCCAAATCTGGTTTTTAAACCATATTACAAACTTCTAAGATCACATCAGTCTCTTCGAGGTGAAAGTTCGAATCTAAAAACTTTTACTAGGAACTCTTTCCACACTACCTTCCCCTCGAAGCAAAAATCTGTAATTCTATTTCATATTTCCGGGAATTCGCACACTGTCTCAGCGTTCAAGACGATCGACGTGTAGCATCTGTGGCCGAGATACATGTACTTACACATCACATTTTATGTAAATATATTCTAGTTCCTATGAAACGTCGGTACGTTTTACGCGCCAGCAGAAACTGGTCATGCACGACTGGGCCGACTGAGTTCCCTATCAACTGATCACTTGGTTAACTGACCGAGCGACCGATCGACCAACCAATCAAACCACCGACCGCGCGTCTAACCAAGGCACTGAACGGGGGGGACAGAACGCCGTGCGCATGCGGCAAACCCACATTGTACTCGTAATTTATGTTCGCAGTTAAGTTTTTTGATGAAAGTGTGCAAGTGACTTACGCGGGTCAGCTTTCCCACTTAGTTTGCTGCTTCTAGCTTTGGTTGAGGCGCACACTAAAACGACGCGCGCGACGATGACAGCGGTGGCGGCGACCAGCACTTTTCGCGCATAGTTTTTGGTCGTTTTCATCAACGCTGTTGTCGTCATCGTCGTCTTCCTCACCGACGTTGCGCTCGTTCGTTTGTACGTCGTATTGCTATTGCGCTCTTACGTTGTCGTTGCCACTGCTGCTGCTGCTGTCGTGTTGTGTCGCTGTTGCTGTATTTGTGGAGCAATGCGGAAGTGAATTTAATTTATTGTATTTGCTTTGCCTCGCTTCTGTGTCTGTTTCTACATACATACATATACCCGACTGTATTTACGTATGCATATATGTTTGCGGGTTTTCGGTTTCTTCTATGCGCCGCGCTTTTCTTTGCAAATTGTGGAGGGGAGGAAGACCGTGCGCAAATCAGCCAGCCAGAATCAAAACCAGGAAAGAGAAATAGTTAACGACAGCAAATCTAGCTGACGCCTGCTATTACATGCAATATATTCGTGCGCGCACACAGACACACCCACCCACATACATTCACAATTGTAATTTAAGCGGTTTGCCGCGCGTCTTGCGCTTTGCACACTTTAATCGTACGCTAATTGCGACGACGACGACGCTGGCGTTGGTGTTTTGACGTCCTGTGAGTAGGCGGAAGGGTTGGTAGCAGGCGACGCGCCACGATTTCTAGCTTCTATAGCAGCGCGCATAGCCACACACATGCAATTACTAGGCAAGCGCTAGTAGCGCGCTGTAAGTAAGTGAGTACTTACAAGCGCGCGGTGTTGGCAGTGGGCGACGCGCGATCAGGTGCAGGCTAGCGCGCACATACATAAGTAGCATATATGTATTTGCATACCTCATATATACATATGTATGCATATATATACATGCAATCAATAGCTTTTGCACTTGCGATAATAAAATATTCAATCAAATGCGGAATTCGCGGAAGAAGCAGGAACTGCCGCAATTTATACGTTATTTTTCCATATATACTGTATTTTATTATTTTTTTTTGAGGGTTTCAACATTTTTTCAGGCGCAAATGTTTGCATATACATATACACATAAGTATTAATAATTTTTGTGTTCTTTTTAGTTTTGCGCCATTAGCGATAAGACTACACCACAGTGCAGCGGCGCGCATACATAAGGAAATACTTTTCGCATTTTGCATACTTCGTCATATACATTTGTATGTACATACATATCTACATTTGTATAAATATGTACAACACTTGTACCTACAAATAAGCATACAGACTCTTATGTGGCGCACTTATTATTTTTTAAACTTAATTATTTTATTTCACTTTTTTTCATATATAATTTTGCTTCCCTTTTTGTTGCCAGCGTATGGCAATTTGCAATTCAGCACTTTATGTCCGCAATTATTGATCGTTATGTGAGCACAAATGATCGGCGCTTGCTGTGCTAGTGTTGCCGCCTTTGCTGCTTTTGCCATACCATATTTCATTTCGATTTCAATTATTGTGCTTTTTTTAGCCATTGTCGTCACAAGGGGTGCTGCGCATATGTTTGTTTGTAATATTGTATATATTGCACCCATAAATCATGGAGGAAATTAGTCGATACCTATAGTCGTATTTTTTAGTACTTCTTGCCGATGAAACCGATAAGGTTCTAATCAAAAGGGAAATAGCAACATTTTTCATATATGTTTCTACATTTTTGTCGAACAATTTAGGCAATGACTTGCTATATTCATATTTTCGTTTAAATTTCAATTATTTTTAGAATTGCGAAATTGTTAGTCAGTATGGGAAATTAAAAAGGATTGTAAAAGAAGAAAACGTCTTATATGACTATAATAAAAATTGCACGTAATTTGTAGTTTGAAATAAAACCATGAAATTTTAAGCAAAAGCAAGAATGTGATGGTTGTATATAAAAAATATTAAAAAAATTTGCGCCACTTATCGATTAAAATTTGTACCTAAACACTTCTCTTTAAAAAATATATTTTCATATATCTATAACAGTACTAGGCTGGGTGTGCCATCACTCTTCTTGAGATGCAGCATTCCTTATTGAATAACATTCGACCAAAGAGACCACGTCCAGCAGTGAAGGAAATAAAGCAGCTGTAGCTGAGAATCTGCACGAAGTCCGAACTCGGACAAGAATTGAAGCCGCTCGGTCGCTTCGTTCTATGTGCTCTTGAAAAGTTCCAAGAAAATTCCACATTTTTTAGCCAAATTTTGTTCAGCGATGAGGCCCATTTCTGGCTCAATGGGTATGGAAAGAAAGAAAATTGGCGCATTTGGAACGGAGAACAACCTGAGAAAATTCAAGAGCTGTTATTCCGTCCAGAAAAAACAAACGGTTTGGTGTGGTTTATAGGCCGGTGGAATCATCGAACGTAAGCGTCAAAGGCGACCGTTATCGCGCTATGATAACCGATTATTTGATGCCTGAAATTAAAGCTCGTGATCTCGGTGACATTTCGTTTCAACAAGTCGCCAATCAATGGATTTATTGAGAGAAAACTTCAGTGAGCAAATTATTTCAGGTTTTTGACCGGTCAGTTGTCCATTAAGATCGTTTGACATCACACCATTTGACTTTTTTCTGTGAGGATATGTGAAAATGCTCGAACAAGTATATACGGACAATCTCGCTTCGATTCATGCCTTGAAGCAAAACTTCAAGCGTGTCATGCGCCAATTACCAGTCGAAATGCTCGAACGAGTTATCGAAAATTGGACTCAACGGATGGACCGTCACCACCTATTGGAATTTTATTTTTTCGCGGAAGTATGGATTTCTAAATTTTGTACTAAGTAAAACAACATTTCAAAATTATTAAAACCATAGACAGAGCGAATTCTGGTATATAAAAAACCAACTTGATTAAGAGGTCCGAAGAACACATAAAGTACCTAAACACTATTCAGATGGTTAGAGTGGAGTTGTAAAGGGGATCAAAGGAATATATGAGGAATGCAAGGAAGGATGAATCAGAAAAATCCACTAAAGGTAGTTAGAATCAAACTACGCACATGACAGAGTTCCAGTAAACGAGTCAACGGAGAAGATTTGACGATAATACAGGCGACTCAAAAACGAACACAAAGACATTTTAACCAAAATTAACTGAAATATGAAAGAGACCTTTCAGCGAACTCAGATGAATGAAAAACCTAAAGGTAATCCTGGTTCAAAGCAGGAAAGTGTGCATTAATATGTTACGATGGGTCACCGCGCTTAGAGGAAATAGATGAAATAGCCGTAGATATATGTAGATAACATCTATATTGACGTCAACTTTCTGTCATACAGTACACATATCTATTCGGCGACCTCATATCTAGTAAACCGGAGACCTTATCTGAAGATTTGGTCGGAGCACTTTATAGATGAAGAAAGGAAGCGGAAATACTGATGAATTGCCTCCAAAAACTGCAAGCTCTTTTCGGGAGACATTAGAATTGTAACAATGTTATTCGAACTGTCAAGTTTTTCACCCGAAATAAAATTGGTTTATGGTAAAAAACTGGACTAACTAACAAAGCCATAAAATATATCGAATATTAACAAAAATATTAGCAAAATATGCATAAGTGATTAACAATACGTGTTCCAGACACAAATAACCGAAACGCTATCGACTGAAATCCATAAGGCAGCCGAAGAAAAGGCTCACTGGATCTAACCTGGAGCAGCATCTTGAACATCGAAATATCTAAGGTCCAAAAAAGCTAGAGTCAAATTAAGAAAGTCGTACAAAACCGATATAAACGGAAGAGTCTCATTCTGACACTTTGCCTTACCATTGGATGGAATATACATATGTATATGTACAATTATATATTAATAATAAATACTAAATAATAATTCGTTTTCATTTACTACTCAACTTGTGCTGTAACTTACCTTAAAGTACAATATGTTGCATGTAAAGTTTAACTGCTCTAACGTTTCTTATGCTTAAATGGAGCCCGCTCCTGAGAAACCAATAAATATCGAGTTTTCTATATTTTGCCCGCTAACAACAAAACGTGAGATGTGTGTGTGTGTGTGTATTATATGTAGTCAACGTTGACTTGTTGGCGACCGTCTTCTTTGCCAAAACCAAAATGCCAAAAGACGTAAACGAACCACTACGTAACTACGTACACATGTGTGTAACGAAGCGTAAAAGAACAGAACAGAAATGCGAAGCCAAACACAATGCGGAAGCGGATATGTCCAGATCCAGAACACAGTTGTCTGCCGGCTGCGCGTGCAATACACAGGGCCAAGCTTGGTGGCGTTTGTTGGGGGCTAAATGGTTGACTGCATTGACTTTGTCCGCTTGCTTAACTCCCGCCCGCCGTATATAGCCAGCCAGCTGCTTGGTTGGCTATCTGTTTGTGTTTTCGCTTGCTGCTTACAGCGCTTATACGATTGCGTTTCTTAGCTTTCTGCCTTTCCGCCTTTCGGACGTTCGGTCTTTCCGTCTGTTTGTTTGTAGTCGCGTACAATTTGGGGCGACTATGATTGTAGTTGTTATTGCTGTTGCTGTTGCCTTTCTCTTCTTAGTGCTGGACGAAGCTGCTTGTTGAACTATTGTTGTTTTTATTTTTCGTTTTTCTTTTAGCTTTGTATTATTATATGTTCTGATTGTGTTTTTATTTGTTTTTTTTTTATTGTACTCAAGTGTGTATGTTTGTTTGTATGTGTACTCACACTCGGCTTCTGTTGACTTGTGTGAGTTGATTTGTTGCTGACGTTCGACTGACGATTTGTATTGTTGCTGTTTATTATTGTGATAACTGTTGTTATTATTGTAATTGTTGCAGTACGCGCGCTGCGCTGCGCTGCTATCTTCGACGTTTTATTTATTTATATCTCTTGTCTGTAAGACTACTACAGCAGACGGCTGATTGTTTACTGATATGATTACTGCCTTTTATTCTTACGCTAGTTGTTTTTGTATTTTATTATGATTGTTGTTGTGTAATATTATTTTATTTAACGTCGTTATTGTTGATTTCCGTTATGGGCGTTAATAAAATTGTTTGTAAATTTTTTTAATTTTTTCTGGGGCTGCAATTTTTTTTCACTACAAAGTTTTTTTTTATTCTTTTCTCGAACTACAGAAAGCTGCAAATATAAATTTTTGTCTTTATTTATTATGTTTGCTTTCTATTCCCGCCTTCAATTGCTTCCAATTGTCTCAACTTGTTGGCTAAAATTACATATAATATTTGTCTGTTTACACACGCGTGAAAGCAGTTCTCTTCCTGTTGCACACACAATATATTTTTTTCGTTTTTGCTTTTATTCGTATATGCTTTATTGCCACCACATTTCCTTGTGAACGCGCGTACTTCTTCTTCCTTGTACTCGTTCTACTTTTGCCTGTGTTGCACTGCTAGTGCATCAACAATGCAATCAGCACACCCCAGTTGTGTTGGCCAAAGCTCAATGACACCGCGAAGCGGCTGCTGGTAGGTCGAAGCGTCTTAACAGCAGTGCTTCTAGGGACGTCGTTGTGTATGACAGCGCTACACCAACCGCTATGCTGTGTGCTGCCTGCTGATTTATGTTATTTTAGTGTTGCCACTTCCGCTCTTTCTCCGACTTTTCTATTTTGATCCTTTCTTTTATTGTTTTTGTACGAGTTGTGTGCACTTGTTTTTGCTGTTATTGCCTGTGATTCGTGGTGTAAGCAATTTTTTGCACTGCACTAGTGTTTTTTTTTGGAATTTTTGTATTTTTTATATTTTTATTTTTAAAAAATATTTTAAATATTTTTCTTTTATTTTATATATTTTTTCTTTACATTACATATTTTTCTTTTAATTTATATTTTATCAATGTTCCTTTTCAATTTATAATTAATTACTTTTCATATAATTGTTTATCTATTTTTCTCACTCAGCGTCTAACAGACAGTATTGTGTAGTGTGTAGCAAGCGCTGCCCACCCAGTCGCATTGTTCATCAACGCTCTCGTGCGCCGTTTTGCGCTCAGCTGGCTGGCACTTGCACCCGCTCGGGTGTTGGGTCAAATGGTATTTCCGCTTGGCGATTTGCACAAGTATTTTAGTTTTTATAACTTTTTTGCTTGTTTTTGTTGTCGTGCTTTAGCTGCTTACTCATGCACTTTGTGTGGCACTTTTATTAGCATTAGAAATGTGCTTTACCAAGAATAAATGTATTATTAAGCAAACAAAAGTGCCAAAAAAAGAAAAGAAGGCGTAAAAATAAAAGCAATTGAAAGCGTCGAAAAATTCCAAATTCACACGCGCGTTCGCGAATTTCGCTATTTACTCTTTTTTCGCTTATTACCTAAACGCCACAAATGTTTTGTGCTATTTCCGATTTCGGTTTCTCCACTAAACGCTCAGCTGTCTGTCACACGTTGACTTTACTTTGCTTAGTTGATACAGCGGCACACATTTATGTACATACAAACTGACTTTTGTGTATGTGTAGGTACGAGCGTGTTTGCTCGGCTATTTCCTATCTGTCACAAAAGCAATTCAAATATTTATCGACGAAATTATACACCGACCGACGAGCGCAGCGTGATTCACTGTTTAATTTCGTGTTCTTTTTTGTTTTTGTTGCAAATTCTTTGCATATATATTTAATTTTAGTTATACTAACATATACATATACATATTAATATTTGTTGATAATAAAAAATCTCTGCCACACTTAAAGTTTATCTCAACTTTAAATTGTTTTCATATTTCTTATTAATATTGCATTATTGTTGTTGTAGTATACATGTTTTTATTTCATTTTCCTTGCATGCCTTTATATTATTTTTATATTTCATTTACATTTACATCCACATCCGCATCCGCAACCGGCACTTTACGTCACTTATGCTTTGTATTTGTCATGTAATTTGTTCTCCTTTTTTGTTTTTTTTTTGATTGCGCACTTTGCCTACTTCTATTCACTCGTCACCCAAATGTTTGACACCGCAATGCGAAAGCAATAGAATTCATCAGAATCATTATCAAACACAAAAAAATGTTTATCATAAATTTATAGCTACGCGCTCAAAACTCTGTAGCTTTTCGGCAACACATTTACTATTTTGAAAATGATAATAAAATAATAGAATAGAATATATCTTAAACCCGACGGCACTCCACACAACCGAAACGCACGTCAGGCAAATAACAAATAACAACAATAAATTTTCACACATCGCCTTTAGTTAATCAAAAGCAGCAAGCAAGCGAGCGAGCGAACGAACAGGGT
Source organism: Bactrocera zonata (assembly GCA_037783105.1). Lineage (NCBI taxonomy): Eukaryota > Metazoa > Arthropoda > Insecta > Diptera > Tephritidae > Bactrocera > Bactrocera zonata. Next base: position 89,873 of record JBAWJQ010000568.1, read on the forward strand.
TGCCCGTCTATGCGCCGTTGATGGGTGGCACGACGATGGGCGAAAAAGCGTAGCAAAAGAGCGGTGCATAAGAGAGAGCGCCGTTTGGCCTTTGCTGCGCTCAACGCACGTCAACAACAGCTGGTAAGCGCAAAAGCTACATACGTTGAGAAAACGAAAGAGCGCAAGTTGCTGATGGAGCGCAACAAATGCAAGTAAGTGAAAGAAAATTGCACAGCACACTGGCGGACAACAGGTTACCGTAAGCAGAAGTTATTTATGCCCAATTGCATTGGAAGACATTACCGATATTTAATAACCTACATTTTGAGGTTTAGTACTTACTTATGTAAAATATGAGTATATGAGGTTTTGAGGTGTTATGTGGTGGGAGTGACAAGTAATACACGGCATTATACCGTTATTTTGTGACAAACAGGGTGAATAACTGTGATATATTTTAGAGAACGGGGCCTTATCAAGAAAGGTGCATTACCACGACACTCGGGTATATCGAAGCGGAACATACAGGGGTTTGAAGTAAAAAAGAACTATCAACTCGGTAGGGATTTTAAAAAATTATTTAAGAATTTTTTCTATATAATAATAACAACTAAGACAAGAAGAAAAAGAAGGGCCTGTACTGTACCTAGTAGTCACTTACTTACATACCTATCACATTTAAAATCAATGAAATTCATTTTGAATAATAATATTAAATATAATAAATATATATTTGAATATAAAATTAAAAATATTATTAAAGCACTTATTTATCAGTTTGCTGCCAATTTTTAATAGTACTTTTATGGTAGTACCGTTAAAAAATTTGCAACGTCCACTCTGTCAATATTATTTACAACAAAACACTACGCTCACATTCTTACAGGTTCCGTCTTCCGCTATATACGCTCTCTCCTACAAAGTGCAAGATTTATTCTCACTAGCATTTACTATACAACTTGCAAATATTAATATGTACATACATACATACATACAAATATATACTACACCCCACAGGGAATTTTTTCTTAGAAGTAATAATAATGAATATAAATATGAACCCACAATAATTCTAAGGAAATTCGCAATTACATACAAAAAGTGTTTTTTTTATGGAAATTATGGAACTAAGTATTAAGAAAAAATTATAATCCCATATTATTATGAATTATAAATGACAATAATTCTTTTAGGCATTTATACCAATCATTATTATAAATTATAAATGATAATAATTACTATTAAATATATAGTGCAACAATTGTTATTAAATTACCATTAATTAAAAGTAATAACAGCTGTTTTATTAACTGTAAAAAACTTTTCCAAACAAATATATAAATGTATACTAAAATTAACCCCCAAACTAACCATTTATCCAACCATCAGCTGATAACGTTTACCTGTAGAACAGATATTTTAAATGCAACCATATTTCCGCTTCCTTTCTACGAGTCATTCGCGTCAGTTTCCGCCGCAGCGAGTAAATTTGCCGCCAATCAGCTGTTATTTGACATAAACTGAATTATAAAATTGTAATTGTGCTGCTGCATGGGCTTAAGTGAAGTGTTAATGCAAATAAATTATAAAATTGTGTTAAATATAAGTAATAAAGTGATTACCAAACCAACTTGTGTTAATTAACAAAGTAATAAGTAATAGTTAGCATAATATTTACACTGTTTACTACAACAAATATTTGCAATGAACGTTTTCGGTGTGAAGCGAATTCACAACTATTATTTTCAATAAATACTAAACAAATATATAATTTGGGTTATTATATCGAATTATAATGATAAGATAAACAATTAAGTAGTGAAATGAGGCATTATTATAATAAATTGTAAAGCAAGAAGTGAAAATTATGAATATGTGTGTGAAGTTATGGGGGATGAAGACAAGCAGCAGCTGCAGCGAAGTGTTTGGAAGTCATCAAAGGTATGTAAAATTGCTATTTGTATAAATATTAATGTAAAGTTTATCTGAAAGCAGTTTTGAAATAATTTGACAATAAAAAAACATTAACTTCGGCTACACCGAAGCAATAAAAAGGTTCAAAAGTGTAAATTTAGCAACATAAAAAGGTAAAAAGGGATCTTCATCAATCAGCTGTTATTGAAAGCTATATGGTCTGATCTAATAATTTTGACTTTAATAATTATATCTGTTACTTTCATGAAAACGTCTTGTCAAATAATAATACATACATACAAGATTAAGGTCTGCCAATAAGAACGGCGTGATGTTAAAATGAATAAAACACTCAAACTTTGTCTATAGTGAGCTGAATGTTTCCTAGAGCCACTCGAGCGTTGCAGGTTGATTGGCATACGCCTTTGATTTAACATACCTCCTAAGAAAATAATATGGAGCCGTTAAATCGCAGGATTTTGGCGGCCAATTGACTGTATCATTCTTTGAAATTAACTAGTCGCCAAACTTTGCACACAATATGTTCATATTTAGACGTGCAACTTGAGGCAGCTCACCATCTTCTTGAAAATTGAGATCGCCCAGTCGTTTTCATCCATTTCTACGAAAAAATCGGTCAACATCGTTTTATAGCGCTTTCTATTGATTGATGGTAACGTCATTTCCTGCCTAATTTCAAATAAAATAAAGCCCGATGATGCCGCCATACCACCAACGGGTTTATTTATGGGGATACCACAATGGCAAAATCTATTTAGCTCGTGATATACATATGTACATACATAATATTATGTATGTGTACTTTATAGGGTAAATGTTTTTTCTCTGTGTTAAAACAATTCTCAGGATCTAAAAATATTTCTAGACACCATTTTAAAACTTGCAACAGTTCATTAAATGGACGCAAGGGTCATTTTATCTACATAAACATACAATATAGAACTTAAGGGGTTTCCGTAAAATAGTCGTTTAAAGGCGTGATCGACATGCGAGCGAATTCACAAACAAATTCTCAAGCTATTTTTGTTCTAAAAGCATAATTTATAGATTGGCAATATCAGGTCGCAATAGTTTGTTTAATGTAAATAAGAAATCCATAAATCTATACCGAATGTATAATTATTTTAATAATTACAATTTTCAACAGTATTCTCTGGAGCCTGACTGAGCCAGAGATAATCTTTTAATTTAAATTAGTCGATTACCTTAGTACAAATTATATGTACCTGTGCCCAAAAAATAAGGTGACATTGTATTTATTTTGAAAATTCTTTGTTTATTCTTCCAAATCAATTTCATCCCCTTCAAAGTAATTCCCTCCCGATGCAATGCACTTATGCCAACAGATTTTCCAATCTTCGAAACACTGGTTGTAGTCAGTTTCCGGGATAGCCTTTAGTTCCATCTTCGCTGCGGCTTGAATCTCCTCTATCGTATAAAAACGGTGTTCCCGGAGCGGTCTTTTGAGCTTGGGTAACAGCCAGAAGTCGCACGGCGCCAGACCAGGTGAATACGGTGGTTGCGGAACGATATGGGTTGTGTTTTTGGCGAAATGATCACGAATTACGAGGGCAGTATGGGATGGTGCATTATCGTGGTGTAAAAAATTGTCTTTCCACAATTCCGGCCCTTTTAGGCGGATAGCGTTACGCAAGCGACCCATAACGTTCAAATAATATTCCTTGCTGACTGTTTGACCGGTTGGAAGGAATTCATAATGCACAACACCACGATAATCGAAGAAAACAGTCAACATGACCTTGATTTTTGAGCGACTTTGGCGCAATTTTTTTGGTCTCGGCTCTCTTTTTGGCACGATATTCGCTCGATTGATCGGTTGTTTCGGAGTCGTAAGCATAGATCCAAGTCTCATCGCCAGTTATAATGCGTTTCATGACAATCTAGTAGTCGGAAAGCATCGTTTCACACACTTCAACGCGACGCCTTTTTTCCAAAAAATTCAATGTTTTCGGCCTAAAACATCCTTCAAACGGCTTGTAACTCACTATACCACTTGTAAACATTTTTTTTAGACAAAGCCTCATCACCAAAGGCTTTCTGCACCATCTTCAACATATCCGCAGCAGAAAATTGATTCCGTAAACACAATTTAATGCAAATTCTTTGCTCAACAAATTTCGACATCACAAAAAACAAAAAACTCACTTTTAGCAGCTCACAAAACGACACGAATCTCAAACACTAATGAATATTTTGACATAAATGTGACTGACCTAAAAAAATAATTCTCCACATCCTTCGACGCGCGCAGTTTAAATTCAAATGTCACCTTATTTTTTGGACACGGTAGTATGTGTTATGAAAATAGTGAATTTTATAAAATGAGTTACGAAGTGGAATTAATCAGAAATTCCTCCAAATTTGAAAGCTTCATATTTTACAGTTAAATAGGTGTTCTTATATTATATTTTTTATATCGAGTCGTTTGTTTCTGAATGATAATATCGTTAAACAAGTGATCTGCATATTCGATTCTTTTTGGGAAATACTTTCTGATATTTATAAGTAACTTATAAGAAAATCAAAGCTAAAACATCAAATAGCCGAATATTTTGTGCCTTTCATAGCGGCAACACTAGTAAAGCTCTAATATTTGAGCTTAAAACTTTCCACTGGTGTTTTTTTTTATTTAAAAGTCAATTACGAGATAGTATCCACAAATGGGGCGTACTCAGACAAAATAAGCGTTATTGACATACATATGATACCGAAATTGACCCGGGTTATTTCGGCGATCTAACCCTGCTCGGACGGTTTATAGGAAGTGGCACTTATACCCAATGACCAATGATGATGTCCTCCAATTAAATATCAATTATTAAATATAATGAAGTTTACTACTCGAATACGTTATACCTATCAATTCCCCCATCCATTCGGGTAATTGAGTAACTTTTACGCAGCTTCAAAGTCTGATACTAACAGAAAAGAATCGTTCCCACGACAGTCGAGTCTACGTAGCTAGAGCGGTTCCGGATTTTTACCCGGCCAAGGAATGTCAACTGGTCAGAATTCGGCCGCTACAAAAACAACCACTAACTGAAAAGAATCAAGATATTCTCTAACAAATTTTAGTTATTTTCATTTAAGGACACCAAATATTATTCGAGGTTCCTTGAGCTAGTATGAGTTGTGTACCAAATCAAATTCTAGCTGGGCTGTTACGGTCAGCCAAAGGTAAGGTTCAAAGGTAAAAACCTTAAACACCGTTAACCTAAAAGAAAGAGAGGGGGTGGAGCAGAAGCTCAATGCTAAACACCAAAAATCTAAGTAATAATGTAAAAAAAAATTGCACAACCAAGCCATATACCGATAGTGGCCACTCTGAACTACATAATGTAATATTTCAGGGGTCAAACTATTTACCACTAAAAACTTTAACCCTTCACACGCTGCGAACCAATTCAAGCCGGCGCACACAATATACATACATGATATAGAAATTTATACATAAGTACATTGTGCTCACATTGTTTATTATCAACATATTTAGCAGATCATTAACCGCTGCTCTTGGATGCCACAAAATATTGCACGAACCGAGCTGACAAATGACTCTTACACGTATTCGTATGAATAGAACAAGCTATGCAATTCTTAATGATTCTTTTGCAGCTATCATAACATAATAGAAGGGAAAACAAGTGAAAGAGATAGAGAGAAAGAGAAAGAGCGGGAGGTAGAGGGAGATGAATTGAGTAAAAGGCAAAAGAGCAAGTAGAAGTCTGAGGAAGGTGCGGCCCGAATTTTTACTGTTTGCCACTTGCAACTGTTGTTTCCACACACCACAAACATCTACACATCTACATATGTGTCTAGAAATTAATATACGATCGCCAGTTGTATGCATGATTGCATGTATGAATGTATGTAATTGACTTTAGTGTTTTCATCGTTAGGCGTCTTGGATCGCGCCCGTTTAGTGTGTACACGAGTACGCGTCACTTCCAGCTGAGGTTGTAAACTCATTTAAAAATGGGGAAATTTAAGTGCTCGTAGAGGCACAGCACCGCAACAACGTCTCGGTCAGAGTTCAAATAGCATCAATTGAGCCAATCAAGCATAGTAACGGTGGCATGACTGGACAGACGAGCGCACACATACACACATACGCCTAAAAGCCTTATATGTATGTATAGCAATGTGTGGCAGGAGGAAGACTGTTATTCGGCGCACGGGCGGGAGCGTGCGAGTCGGATGAGTGAAGCGTCCGATTTAGTAGTGGCCCAAGTGCCAAGACACTATACATATTCCAATCACACACATCATCAGCAACATGCATACGCAATAACAAACGCACAGCAGCAAGTGTGGAGACATGTGTGCCAGCAATGGCTCGACAGTAGCCGCTCTTATGGATGCGCAACGACACTCAACTCGATATGCTATCTGATGGCAGCGAAGAATGTTTGGCCTCACGGCTGACGCTTGCCGTCATTCAAATTACACTCTATTACTTTGCCAAACAGCCTTTCGTATGATGTTTTTGTATTCAAATATTCTTGCCACAAGTTAAAAATTGTGTGCCTACTTAGTATGGCGTGGAGTTTATAGGGAAGTGCAACAGATTTAATAGGTTTAAACATGTGGAGTGCATGGACGTAAGCTCAAGCATAAGTAAATTGCGTTTACGAGTCAAGACAATAAGTAAATTTTAAAGGAGCCGCGAAAGATGGAACGTAACCGAACTCTAGTACGTCGGAAAGTCCAATAGCCCATGGAAAATACCTTCAAATACTGCCAAGAGATCAGTCTTATCTCACCCGTAACTCTTGTTTGCGGTAAAGCTTATGAAGCTACTATGTATGAGCATTTCAACTGCTGAGTATAAGATTATCTTAAATTAACATTAATATAGAGTATAACATTATGTTAAACTCTATTTTTTGAACTCTATTTTAATGTTAATTTAAGATAATCTTATACTAATCTGGTTTTAAACTCAGAACTTGTTTCAACACAACCGATTTCAGTAAATTAAAATATAGTAAAAGTTTTCATATCCGATTTTGATTAAAGAACGATCTATCTCAAAATCCTCAAAAAATTAATCATAACATAAAGAGATCTGGAATTCAAAATTTAATGTAAAGCGACGTTCATCTCGGTGATTTATATAGTATAATTTTTACAATCAGTCTAACAATAAAATCAGGGTCCATGACTTAGGTAAAACTGGCTTCAGTTCCCAAAATCTGCCTTTTTAAAAACTACATTTTTAATATCATGACATTATTTTTGACTTTCTTTCAAAGATGCATAGATTTATATACTATTATTGAAGTTTTCATATAATCTGCAATTTAGAAGGTATTAGCAATTATTTTCCCTGCGAGTCCAAGTTAAAGATGATCACACAATTAGTCACAATTTATCAAATAATTTATCTTGAACAGCTATTCAACATCTTTCGTTTTTTTTGCAAAAAACATGCCAGAATTTCGAGAGATTTTTACTGTACATTGCCAAATCCTCTTTTTCTTCCAGTGCATTCCTGATAACTAGTATCATAACGCCGTTTAGCATGCTCTTAGTGGCACCTTCTTCGCGTACGTTCCTCCGAGTTGGTGGGAGTGGGGCGGAGTCGCTGCAGAAGAGGCGCAGTGAGCTTTTTCACAGATGGATTAAAGCTTAAGAGCAAGAAGGAGAGAGAGTCTTATTCTTCAATCAACTTTTATTTCAAATTTCCAGACTTCTGCAGCGTCTTGCAAGCAGAAGTTACAACTAATGTGCAGCAGTTGGACTTCAAAAAATGCGATTTTTAAGCTAGATATGCCTCCATTCCGATAGCAGAGCTGCTGTACAGACTTTAAGCTTGCTGACAGAGAGCTTCTTCTTCACTTCTTCATTTCTGGGCTTGTAAAAGGTTCATGGAACTACTAGCTCTTAGCAAGGTTCACATAGCCTAAATGATAAGTTTATTATCATTCTTGTAGTGAGACTAAAGATTTTGGAAAACGCAACTTGTCAACGTTGCAGGGAAGAAAATGTAATGGAAAAAGGACACTTTTTCTTTCTCTGTCCGGTCAGATTGTGGTTGAAACATCTTGATTGTCATAATTTTTTGGCTGAAGTAGATAATAGAATAAATTTGTGTCTGGCTCTAGGCGCTTCGCAGATTTACGAATTTTGATCTACTAAGAAGTTCTGGGCATCACAATGGGCAAGCATCTCTAACTGTCCAAATGGAATTATTCGTAGTCTCACGAATATCAGCCTCTTTACCTAACATAACCTAGATCCAACCATTTGTGAAATAAGTATATGGAAAACGATTTTAAACATCTTGTAAAATTTAAATTTTTTCCTATAAAAGCTTTCTCAATTTCATAACACAGTTGAAGTTTTACATATTATCGTATGTGATCCATTTTTTGTCGCCAGTCACCATCCGCTTCAAAAATGAGTCGAGTTCGTTTCGTTTCAGCAGCATAGCGCAGGCGTTAATTCGGTGCAGAAGGTTTTTTTTTGCGTTAAATCATGCAGCACCCGAACGTCAAGCTTTTTTGTGTATGCAGCCTTTTGGAGATGGTTTAAAATGTTTTGGTGACTAACTCCCATCTTCTGGGCGATGCCACGAGATACCACATGCCGGTCTAACTCGATGTTTTCCATGATTTGATCGGTATTCGTCATCACAGGTCTTCCTCCGGCTGGCTTATCCAAGGTGTCGTTTTCACCCGCTCTGAATCGTCGAAAACATTCCTCCGCAGTTCGAAGTGATAGAGTACCAACCCCCAAAACAACATTAATCTCACGGATCGTTTCTCTACCAGATTTGCGGCCATGATCTCTAAGTGTTTCGAAACTATCCCAATTTTTTTTAAATATAATTTATTGTATTTATCCAATGTAGAAGGGTAGAGGGAAGAGGTCTCATTTCATCTATTCTATTTCTATCCATTCTAAGCTAAGCTGCTATCATCAAACTCTCAATGCATTTGAAGTTTTATCTGTCAAAAAATAAGTATTTCTGCTAAGGTGAAATGAATCAAGAGTCAAGAAGGAATCCGCCTCTAATTCCTAAAAATTTCAATATTCCCTTAAGGATTGGTCTAGCACTGGTAACCATTAATATCCAATATTCTTAAAATCTCAAATATTCGAAAATGGCGCTAGACTTATTAGATTCTCTAATTGCCTGGACAAGGAAGCAAAAGAAATGGGTCTGGCAGTGAACGAGGGCAAGACGAAATATCTCCTGTCATCACACAAACAGTCGTCGCACTCGCGACTTGGCACTCACGTCACTGTTGACAGTCATAACTTTGAAGTTGTAGATAATTTCGTCTATCTTGGAACCAGCGTAAACACCACCAATAATGTCAGCCTAGAAATCCAACGCAGGATAACTCTTGCCAACAGGTGCTACTTTGGACTAAGTAGGCAATTGAGAAGCAAAGTCCTCTCTCGACAAACAAAAACCAAACTCTATAAGTCACTCATAATTCCCGTCCTGCTATATGGTGCAGAGGCTTGGACGATTTCAACAACGGATGAGTCGACTTTGCGAGTTTTCGAGAGAAAGGTTCTGCGAAAGATTTATGGTCCTTTGCGCGTTGGCCACGGCGAATATCGCATTCGATGGAACGATGAGCTGTACGAGATATACGACGACATTCAGCGAATTAAAAGACAGCGGCTACGCCGGCTAGGTCATGTTGTCCGGATGGATGAAACACTCCAGCTCTGAAAGTATTCGACGCAGTACCCGCCGCGGGAAGCAGAGGAAGAGGAAGACCTCCACTCCGTTGGAAGGACCAAGTGGAGAAGGACCTGGCTTCGCTTGGAATATCCAATTGGCGCCACGTAGCGAAGAGAAGAAACGACTGGCGCGCTGTTGTTGACTCGGCTATAATCGCGTAAACGGTGTCTACGCCAGTAAAGAAGAAGAAGAATTGCCACATAAGTACGCATTCAATGCTCTTCTCAGGCTTTGTCCTTTTACAGCTAAATTATTGGCTTCGAGATACCAAATAACTGCATAACAACACACGATCACTTGAGGAGCGCAAACTATAAATTACTGGCGTACTTCCACCATAATATTCACTCATAATCCGGTAGCCAGATATTTGCTCAAAAAACAAGATAAATAAAATGTCTAGAAGATCACTTTGCCGCAACTGCAATTATAAGAAGTCTACACAAAACCAACAACAAGACAATGCGAACATTCAGTCATAGCTCCTCGTATGTCCCCGGTATGCGTCACTTGAACGTGTGGCCATTCCTTCTTGCGCTTGTTTTTCCTTGTTCTTTTTGTTTGTGGTATTTTAATTTGCGGCCCTTCAACAGACGCGCACAGCCAATGCAGATATGAGATATGAAAACGCACTTGTCGCGCATATGAACGCGGCCAACTTCGGTTACATCGATGCGGTGAGCCCAGCAGCAGCTCACCCCCCGCATTTGTTAAAAATAAAATCACTCGCAGTAACTTAGTGAGAGTGCTGACTTCTGTGTATTTGTATGATATATATAGTAAGTATGTATTTATGTATGTATATGTGTGTGCGCTCACACGTTTATGCTGCTCAAGATGCGGAAATGTTTCCAGACAAAAATTTTTTGGTCAAATGCCAAATCAATCTGAGAAGGAGAAGGAGTCACAAGCCGTCTACAAAGGCACACATGCTAGAAGGTACATACATATTTACTTGTGTGTGTTAGTATGTGTGTGTGTGTGTACGTAGGAACATACGAAAGGCAATAAATTTCGTGCAACAACAGCAAAAACAGCATTAATAATAACCGAAACAACAGCAACAGCAACAACAATAACCACAACACCAAGAACAACAGCTACTACAAATAACACATCGCAGCCTGTGCGTAGCGATCACCTGTTCGATGAAGATCGCGTTCGTTGTTGGCATTTTTGGGCTCGTCGACAAGTGATTTCACACAAACACAAACAAACACAAACAAACACATAAACTTTCTTGAATATTGTACAAATACATATACATACATACATATATTCAGAAGTGTATATATGTACATATGTACATATGAATGCTACGGGCGCGAAGTGTGCTTTTCGGAATTAGGAAGAGGTCAGATGAGTCATCATCATCAAGAAAATCGGTATATTTTGTATGCGTGATTCTGATGTGGATGAGGACACACATACATACATTTGTATACGAATATGTATATACATACATACATATGTGTGTTTTTAGATATTTTTTCTTCGAAAATATTCTTGCGGTTATTTTGTATTTTCTGTTTGGGGACCGATGAAGCAGGCATGAAGTAATATATTTTATGAAATGCGGATTAAAATACATTTTTAATTAAATTGAAATTTTTTATAAATAAATTAATAAAATATTCACATACATATGTACACAGAGTATGCCATATATTTATGAGTAAATGGGCGAATACACAATTCTGATAGCATTTGGATTGGTTAGACGATTTTTGAAAGCTTTATGTTTTACAATTTTAATTATAGCATTTCTTTAACGTCCAAGCTGTTCGAAAGAGCTAGAAGATATTGGCCAAACTCTACAAGAGCCGCATTATCGTCGGGCTCGGCCTACATACATAGTATTTCCTTTAACTTCGGTAAGAGCGTAGGGACAAAAATTGGTTTCCCCTAGTTTTTTCAGAAAAATGGGTAATAAGCCCAGGTTTCCCAGCTCTTTGGTAGGGCTGTTACCTTGGCCTACGCACCTACCATAAAAATATACACGTTTGTAACGTGAGCCGCTTTCGCCAAGACAGACGCCCGCTGTAGCCGTCACTAGCCTGTACGTTATATGACGTTACGACTTCACTCATAAAGAATTGTGTTTTGTAGATCGCTTTAGCCTCAGTAACTAAGCTATCACCGGCATCGCAACAAGATAACAATCCTTGAGTCAAAGCTGCGAATTATAAAATATAAAATTAAATGCAAAGAATATTGCCGACTGACTAACCACGTCGTAAGGAACGCGGTTACTGGTCCAAACTGGGTTAGACCACCGAAATAATCCCTTAGCCGGATAAAATCCGCGTCAATTCTGGTGTGTAGAACCGGCTGTTGTGAGAATTTCAAGTAATACGCTCATATAGTGCCTTGGATATCTGACGTCATTGACTGACGTCCAGATCTCCAGATGTTATTCAGACTATTCACAATATATTTTTGTACTCCTTACTTAAGCCAAAGAATGTGAGTCGGCTCTTTATCCCAATTCCTATTAATAAAATTTTTTTATAAAATTACCAAAAGTCGTAGTATTAGGGTTTTTGTACTGAGCTTAGATCTCCTATACAGAGTTAGGTCAGATTTTCTAATAATACATATGCAGAATTAATACTATTTCCTGTGCCGAGCATTACATTTTGTCATCACTTTAATAATGACATAATACGAGTATAATTTAATTGCTAATTGACTTTCGATATGACCCTGATTCTTTCCCACTTTTTAACAATTTCGACATACGCATTGCATAATAATCAAGAAATATGAAAGTCATATGAAAAGAAAACAGTGATAGGATCGACTTAGGTTAGGTTAGGCTTGATGGCTGAGCAAAGATCGCACATGGACTGATATATGCCGTCCTTTGTGAAGCCATAGAAAAGAAGAACTACTGTGTTCGGACTTATAAATTGGCAAACCGCTTAGTAGCCAATAAAAAATTGCTCAGGCATTTAATTTCCATTCAGTTCGGTGGGAAATTTGAAGGTATGCACTGCAAGTGTTTAAGTATTGACCTCCCAAACGCGAGACAGTTAAGAAGGAAGTGTTGAGTAGTTTCCACCTCATCTTCTTTCATACAGCTTCCGCAGATGGCGTCTGGTAGAATTCCCACCGTGAAGTCCACTTATCTAGTAGTAGAACACAAGAGATTCGGGAGCACCGACCCGCTCCCATTTCACAAATAGCGGCTATAGGGTGCCTTTTCTTGCTAGGCTCATCAGCTTTACAATTTCCTGCGATTCCGCTGTGGCCTGATGCCCATATCAGTCTTACCACAAACATACTCGATGCTATTGTTAGCGAGATTAGGCACTTCTTGACCAGCCCTGAACGCACTGTTAATGAGTTAAAGGCTAGTATCGCTGCTCTGCTTTCCTAGTGGGTGTTCACTTCTCTGAAGGAGGCTGTAAATCTACTGCTGCTTTAATGGCTTCAACCATAGGATCGACTTAGTTAATTTGATTTTGAAATTTGAGTGTCTTCCCTCCCCTTGTGCTGTTGAGTTCACCCGACTGCCGTAGAAATGCGAACCCAGCTTTACGATTGCCCATCAAATACTTGTTTTTAGATAAATAGTTAAGGGGTCTGGTCTAGGATTTTGAAAAAATCGATTTTTTTTTTGCATATTTTGATAGTTTAGACTTTCAAAAATATAACCTTGGAAGGATTTTTCAAAATTCGACTTATTTTCGGAGATACAGCCGATTTTGTGACGTGGCGTCCGTGTTTACTAGAATTGTCTCCTAAACTTTAAAGGCGTTTTTCTCGAAACTGACTTTTTCGGAATGATACCCACGATTTCTCAGGTTCTACTGGACCGATTTACTTGAAATTTTTATAGAGTCTTCTTTATAGGCTTGTCTATGGTTGGAACCAGTCTTAACTTTATTATTTTTAAAAAATTCGAAATAGTCAGAAAAAGTGATCCAAAAAAATTTTTTTTCAGGCAGTTGCTATTTTGTAAAAATTTTTTTTCCCCACTTTTGCGTAGTTCCGGCTATTGCGACATTATTCTAGATTAATAATCTTTTTTTTTTTGGTTTCAGATAATTAGCAGTGTTGTAATCATGGGTATGGTCCCGTGGAAATTTTTAGAGACCCCCCACTTCGTCAGCTCATAGTTTTTGAAATTTTTTACTTTTTTTAGTTTTTAATTGTTTTCTTTACTCTTCTAAAATTAACAAATAACTAATAAAAAAATGGATAGTAAAAAAATTAATTGTCTTTTTTTTACGACACTTTAAAAATTACCTGAAATTCATGCTTCTAGACCAGAATACGCCCTTAAGTTTTGCCAATCCTTTAGCATATCTTAGCAATAACTTTAGAAGACATCTAGAAGTGATTATGACATGCACTCTCTGTTCGCTTCACGATGCCCATCGACCCGAACTCTCGACTATACCTTCCACTAAAGTGATCAATGCCTAATATGATTTTTGTCTAACTCGATACATCGTTTCCAAGAAAAGTTTTAAGTTTTTCTTAACGGTAATTTTTTATGGGGCTTAACGGCAACTTTACTACTATATAAATTTAAGTGAAAATCTTAAGCTTCATTTCGCTTCGCCACTAGCTTTACAGGTACGTACATACTTAGGTATGTACCAGATTGACGCATTACTATGCGCAGGCATTACAACATGAGTTCTCTTCTCGTTTCCTTAATGGCATATTTAACTTGTGCTGTGTGTTGAATTCTTCTCGAAAAATTTAAATTCCTGCGGCTTCCGCATTTTTCAATAAAATACAGTAAAAAAAAGAGGCAGAAAAAACGCAAATAAAAAACCGTAACTCACATTTCGTTCGGAATTATGTATTTTAAATGCTAACCGTAAAATTTTCAACGATTTCAATCTTCCCAACATGTCAACAAATTTACTCAGTTATTTATGCATTTTTATTTATTTCAGCCACATTTCATTTCTATGATTCTTTCCTGCTTCGGTAGCTTCTTGTAATTTTTTTCAACACAAACACACGACTACAAACAAATGCATATATGTTATTCTCAAATGTATATGTGTGTGTGTGTAACCAATAATAATGATAATGATAATGCGTTTGTTATATTATTTACAATTTCGTTCAATTAATATGCGAAGCGTGTAAGTCGAGGTTAGCGCTTAAATGCAGCGGCAACTCTTCTTCACGCTCCCTAAAAGATCCGGGTGTACGAGAACCTGTGTTTTCACATATGCATACGTGTCATATGTACATATGTATGTATAAAGACAACAACAAATATCAACAAGTAAAGGTGTTGCATACATTCGTAGTTATTGCTTGTTCTATTCGAGCTTGTATTCGTACCTCGATAACGCGCGTTGCATGATATGCGCCTTAAACTGAATACAAATACTCGTAAATCTCAAAAAAGCTCGTACACGGTGGGAAATATAATATTTGCTGGATTGATATTTATAAATGATGATATCAATGTTAAAAATTTTATATTTTTCTCTATCGATCGAAAATGGATAGCCTGCTTGATTAGATCAAACTAGTGTCAGAGAGCAGATCTATGTTCCAGAATGACAAAAATATACAATTTCTTTGCTGTCAAAAATATATCGACCTACATCTTACATGTATAGTAATCCCAAATAATCCGGATTAAACCACCTGGGGGTGCCGATTTTTCGGAATTGAAAAGAATTATTACCAAAAACCACATACTTGGGATCCCGATATTCTCAAAATTCGGCCATATACCCATATATTAATATAAAAATAAACCATTTAGCTTTATTATTATTTAGAACTGATCTTTGGTCTGGGTGGAAATTTTCTCCGAAGGGGTTGATCGTCTTGAAAATTTCGCATGAACTTCTTAGACGTGTTTGTCATTTAGTGGTCTAAAGAAAAAAAAAAAAAAAAAATCATTGTTGCATCAATAAAGCCGAAATAAGTTAAATTAAGAGTGATGGTTTAGTTTTTATTGGTGATCAAACTTGAAACTGTTCGAAAATATTGCTCGTTCGTAATTCGATGGCCAGGTACTGTAGGTGTTGCATAATAATTTCCAATTTTAGCCACTGTGAAATGTAAAATTTTTCCACAAAAAAACAAAAAATACAAAACCTTTTTTTAGAAAGCCCCATTTTGTCGAAAATCGAGATTTATACTAAGCCTTCGATTTGATAGAACTTTTCTATTGTTTATTTTTGATTTTAAGTGTGAGGATTTTAGGTAATTTTACGCACAAAAAACACCTAGCCGCCATCAACTTCCTTCGGAGGTCCTGCTATAGATCGGTTATGGGATAAAATTAGTCCGAAATTTTCAAAATGAGTCGCCAATTATTGCAGTACATTGAATGACGTAAATGTGTATTGTTTTTATTTATTTTTTGAAGAAAATGCCTATTCCAAAAAAGCGTTTTTTGACTTTCGACTAGATATAACCTCTTATAGAGTTACATCGATTTCCTCGAGAAAAAACGGTCTATTTTCATGTAAATCAAATATTTTATTCAAACTTTTTATTATTTTAAAGATACATATTTTACAAAGACATTAGAGCAGTTATGTCCGACCGTCCCTCGGAAAAAAGTGCCTCCTTTTTACAGGATCATCCGAATCCGAAGTAGAAAAAAAAATATACGTGTTCTAATTAAGACAATAAACTAGGTTTTAGTCAAAGAAAACGCATAAAAAATAGAAATTGTATTTTTGCCAAATGTTTTTACAAAAAAAAAACAAACGTCGTCGACGTTTTTTTATACTCTTGCGTCATGTTCCTATAAAATTTAATAGGTTTGTACACCTTACGGTTGTAGGTATCACCGAAAACCAATCGAGATAGATAAAGAGTTATGTGTATATAAGGTTTTTTTTTTAACTATTAATTTTTTTCAGTCTCGTCACGAAATATCCTTGGAAAGAACCTAAAAAAAATTCCTTGAAAATTTTAGCTCTTAATATTAACATTAAGAAGTAGACCAAGGCCTATAAAAATTTTCCATAGAAAATACACTACAATCCTGAGTTTTTATCTTTAAATTCCTATCAGAGGTATTTTATGGCATCGCTTCGACTTTAGATGAGTATTTCTCAGAATTGTTCACTCTACAAAAGTGCTCAGTGCAACAAAGTCGTAACTCACACCGGCGAGGTAGTACGGGGCTCTAAACCCGATTTTTCCAAGAATTTCGAATTTTTTTGTATATATCTCGTAAACGACAGGAGCTATAGAAAAAGTGTAAATTGCAAATTTGTAGGAAATTTTATTTTCTATAGAAAAGATCTGAGGTCAAAATCGCTATCATTAACACTTCTCAAAATATTCGGCTTTTTAAGTAAGGCTTTATGGAATTTTTATAAATGGTGTATATTAAAAACTCTATGAAATTTCCAAGGAAATTTTTTGACGGGACTGAAAAAAATTAATAGTTCAATAAAAAAAAACACGGTAATGTATATAAATGATGACAAGCGGAGTTGAATACCGGGTGACTGTCTGTTCATCCGTCCGCCCGTCCGTGCCAGCTGTAAATTGAGATTACTTCGACCTCGGTATGCGTGTTCGTAGATAGGCGTAATCGGTCTACTGCCACGCCCACAAAACGTCATTAACCGATAACCTATAAAGTGCCATAAGCATACTAAATTAGAATATAAAACTCCAATTTGACACAGAGGATCGCAGTACCTGAAATATTATGAAAAAGTCTGCGAGGCCCCGTCATACAATAGGTTTAATGTACATTTGTATCACTAAAACCAATTAAGATACAAAAAACCAATTTGCCTAGGGCAAATATTATTAAAACTCCTGCCGGTGTAAAAGTGGATCAAATCGGAGGACAACCTCGCCCGTTCCCCATACGAGTACAACATTACTGTTAAAACTATTAAAAGCGCGATAAATCAATAACTAAATACGGCAGAGATATCGAATTTTACCACCAAGATGGTAAGACGGGGCTTTATTAGAGTCCGCGACAAAATTTAACAATGGATACACATATCTCTAGACCCGCAAGACCGATTTCCACCAAAGGCGGTATATGACGTTCTACTGACTCCTTATATTTATTACAGTATTAAAATGGGCGAAATCGGACTGCAACCACGCCTACTTTCCATATAACACAATTTGAAATTCCATTTGATTCTTTTCTTTCCAGCCTAGAAGTCAAAAAGCAATTAATATAACGGTATAAAACTTTGTTCGAATAATGCCTTTGAAGTATCCACCGTATGACCAAAAGTTGTATACAAGGAACCAAAACTGTCCGACTATGTGGACCCCAGAATATCGTTGACTTTTCACCGAAAACTTCAGTCAATGTGTGAAGCATATAATTGAAAATTAGACGGTATTATTTCCTGATAATAATATCTCTGTGTAACAAAAATGGTTTGAACTGTGTCAATACTTCCCTTAGTCTCCATATACCTAATATAAAGATTTTTGAAAATCCGAGTGACAATATACTGCATATATCGGCCAATATGTGAGTTACTTGTTTAAGGGGTCAGTAAAGTAATCTTTTTCCCAATTTTTTTATTTTTTTGCATTTTCTGTTGCCTTATACCCTTAGAATTAATGTAGAAACCCATTTTACCATTGAAAAGTTTCGAAAAAGGCCCAAAAATAATAATATCGCTCGACATTCGGAGCGCTCGGAGTGCACACCTCAAACTTTAAACGCGATTTTCTCAAACACACACTTTTTAAAACTGGCGGACATGATTCCGGTCGAACTACTCAACCGATTTGCTTAATTTTTATTTATTTTTGAAATGTTCACAAAACACCTGGCTATCATCCCTATATTTTTTTATAATTTATTGACAATGTTATGACAAAATTTACTTAAAAAAATAGAGAAAAATTAAAAAAAATAAGATAATTACTTTTTTTATTTAGCAACATTTTTTCATGATTCTAGTAGGGACGATAAACATTCACGTACTTTTTAAGAATAAATTGGATTTATGTGTTTCAGATGATCCAAACATGAGAAATCGTGTCCGCCAGTGAAAAAACTCATCTCATTCACCCAGCCATTTCTCCGACAAATGTCATCAAATCATCAATTTCGAAAAAAATTGTGTATACACTCCGTGGTAAATTTTAACAACCGATTTCGAAAACAAAATTTCGGGAAAAAACGGTTTTAAAGTTTTAAGTGACTGTCTAGCTAACCTAGAGCAAGCTGCGCGCTTAAGCCCATATCTCCAAAACTATTACTTAGAATCATTTGAGCATTTAGGAATCCGTGAATACCATTTTGAAACTTTCCAGATAGCAGTAGTGGCAGAAAAACGGCATAATTCCAAATCCATTCCACGAGTGGATATCATTTGGATTTTTTGGGAGAGCTCTAGAATTGCTTGCATCAAATTAGACAAAAAATTGTCTACAGTGTATTGGAACCACAAGAGCAATGGCATACTCCATCATGTAAACATTCACGAAAACACACACACACACTCAAACGACAGTAAGCCTACTCACCTGCAACGCACATTAAAATTAAGATACGCGCACACACACGCCACATTTGTACTTGTCGTTGTTGTTGTCCGAATGCATTTTCGTAGCGGTTCAAAACATTCTTGCACGGTGTCAGAACATTTCGGTTGTCCGAATAGAACACAAATGAAATAAACACTTTGTTGTTCGGATTTACATGCATGCATACCAATTGGGTGGAACGTCAGCGGCGATCAAGCGTTGCAGGAACCAGCAACCAGCGTATTGACTCTTGGCTAAGGCTAAGCGTTGATGCCGCGCGACGATTTGTCGGTAGCTGAGCCGAGTACCACGAGTAGCATAAGTGCCATAAGCGCTTAATTGTGGTCATTTCGGTGAAACGCTGGCGTTGGTGTTGGCGTTGGCGGCGTTTAAAATGCCATCACGTGCGCACATGCGCAGCACACACGGCCCTGCGTGGCCTCCACGATTGTGGGGCGGCGCGGTTGGCGGGTGGACGATGCGCCTGCTAGCTGCTTGACCAAACCCTAGAAACGGAATACGACTGCTGATGACTCGAATAAGACGAATGCATGCATGAGAGAAGGGCAATCAAAGTGGCAGATGAGGGAGGAAGGTAAAGACGATAATAAAGAGCGGCATTAAAAATGCACCTTGCACACCTTGCTATCGCATTTTGTACTTAGCTACCTGCTTGACTTGATTACCAACAGCAAACACCCATCGCCGCAAACGCACCTTCGCTTACACGCATGCGCACGTTAGATGGGACGAGGTGCACCTCAAGGTGCACGATCGCAAGGTAAGGTGAAAGAAGGTGAGGAAGCAGAAAGTGCAGGGCGAAAAACATGGAGCACGTCAGGCACAACACAACACAACGACCGACTAGTGAGTACCTTAGATAGGCAAAGTAGCAGTAAAAGCAGCAGCAAAAGAGCCGAAAGGGGCAACCGAAGAAGGTTGGTCCCCTACGTGCCACACCACACCACACAGCACAGCGCAGCAAAACCAAAACACACAGTGCACGGGCGCAGCAGTACGTAAATATTATGTAAAAAAATGATGTGGCCTCTTGTGTGTGACCTGAATATCAGATTACTTGAGCGCTTACAAACGTACATAGGTGAAAAACCTGAGAACTCGATCGCAATTGACCACAAAAAAGCGTATCCTTTACAATTGCTTATTGTTCTTGTCGTTGTGGCCTTGTTGTTGTTGTAGCGCACTTACTTACCATTGGCTGACGTCCAAAGTTTAAGCGTTGTAATGGCTCTTGGCGACAATCAACAAGCAAACAACGATCCGGTTGATCGGTGATCGTTGATGGTTGATTGTTGATCGGTGGCGTTGATGACACTCATCAATGCGGCAAAAAGGACAAAATGTGAGGCGCAACAATGAACATACAAATAAATGGCCGGCCAGCAAATAAGCAATGAAATGAAGTATGGCAAGCAAAAACAAGGGATTCACTACAACAAAAACACGTGAAGCGACATGTACCCGTAATGTGTGGCGTACGGGCGGGGACAAGGTGGCTTATAATAATGCGGAAGCTGATGTGAAACCAATATGATTACCCCATAAGTGCAGCGCAGGCGATCACCGACGTAGTAACTGTAGACACTCCAGTCGGACACCGGACTTCAGCAATTGCACACGAACAAGTTTCGTATGGTTTTTTTGTTGTCATAATTGGTTTTAAAATTTTTTTTTTGCGTTACCTTCACAAAAGTGTTTAAGCGAGAATTGAGCTTTTGCTGGGAACACAAATCAATTGATATCCAAATGTTGGCTTAAATTTCCTTTTCGATGGCTTTCGAGTGGCAAGGCATCTACTCAAAGAACAATACATAATGGACTTCTGTTGAATTCATTCATAATAAACTCAGGCGTTCACCTGATATGTCACGAAAAAATAAGTGCCCTTTGTTCGGCAACGGCCGGTTATTTGCAGGATGGATTTAGGTTGTTTGCATGTAATTATATTTGTGCCTATAATTCTGGCTAAACTGTGATAAAAACCTGTTGGGTCTCTCAGGTTAATCAAAGTGTCATCAATATAGGGTTTCCTTTGAATTGTTCCACAAATATTAATGTCATTTTCACTGGTAGGGACGAAGTTACAAAGGAAATATTGAAATCATTGCTTTTTGGATGATCGTTTTGAGCCGACTTGAGCTTATTGTTCAGTGCTCAAGTATTTTCAGCCAATCTCGAGAACCCATATTTTTGAAAACGCGAAAGATTAAATTCATTAAAATAAGCCTTTGAAACCGCCACGCTTATAATTATTCAGAACCTCGTTGGCATTGGTCACTAAGTGATACTTAAATGATTAATACGTTTACCGAAGTAATGACAAGAGAGTATCTAAAAGTATGTCTCAATGATTCACAGTTCAATACATTCCGAAATGACTATCTGAAGGAACTTCAGGCCTTCGAAACAAAAAGTTATAATCAGGCAATATAAGACATTTCAAGTCTTTCAAGTGTGAGGCTTTGAGAATTCCTCAAGTAGTAACGGTGAAGAGTCCCGTTACATTTACGTAAATCGTACCGCCATGAGAAATATCTGTGAAACAAGTGAGGAAGTGTAAAGTTCGGTTGTAACCGAATATTTTATACTCTTGCAACTTGCAAGGATTAAAGCAAGTTAAGTACCTTCAGGCTTTAAGGTTTGTTTTATAGATGGGGTCCAGGGCGAGTTTTCACTCGATTTTATTCATTCTAAGCACAAATACACACAAATACACAGTTATTAAAAAAACACGCTCTCTAAATTTTATTAAGATAACTCATATATTGGCCGATATATGCGGTATAAAGTCACCTGGAAGTTCGAAAATCTTTATATAAGGTATATAAAGGCTAAAGGAAGTGTTGACCCGGTTTATCCCCATTTGTAGCACACAGACTTACTGCCATCAGGATATAATTTTCTCTGAATTTGAATAATATATCATACACATTTACGGTAAATAGTCAACTATAAGCATTGGGTCCACATATTCAGTACCTAGGGGCTTGAACACACTATAGCATAAGAATATCAAAGGAATGTTATATGCAAAATAGGGTTGAAATCGGTCTAGCAGGTCTCGAGATATGTGATTTTACCTAAAAGCGGTCGATGGCACGCCCATCATCCAATTTTGACCCTTGCTCTTTTAAAGTCCTCTCATACCATCTCGGAAAGTAAAATTTCATGTATCTGGAGTATTTAGTTATTGATTTATTGTGCTTTTAATAGTTTTTAACAATACCGTTATGTGGGGAGTGGGCAGGGTCATTATCCGATTTCATACATTTTCACACTGTCGGTCAGAAAATATATGTATAGCAGCCATAGCTGAAATTATATACGAAGACAGTGGCGGGTCGATTCGGCTCCGTTCGCAATAACTCGGTCGGACGTATGGAACGGCATCGCCGCATTTTACGTCAAGATCTTAAATTGAAATTGAAAGCGTACAAAAGCGTAGAACTGAAGACGCTCGACCTTCCCAAGCGAAATCGATTCGTTCTATTGGCTCTTGAAAAGTTCCAAGAAGATCCGGCGTTTTCGAAACAAATTTTGTTTAGCGGTGAGACCCATTTCTAGCACAATGGATATGTAAACAAGTAAAATTTGGTGCATTTGGGACGAAGGACAACCTGATAAGACTGCTAGACTTTTTCCTTTGGGGATATGTTAGGTCTATGCACGAAATCTCGCTTCGATTCAGGCCTTGGAGCAAAACATCAAACGTGTCAATTCGCCAGTTACCAGTAGAAATGCTCGAACGAGTCATCGAAAATTGGACTCAACGGATGGACCATCTGATACGTAGCCGCGGCCATCATTTGAATGAGATAATCTTCAAAAAATAAATTCCAAAGAATGTTACTTAGAATTATTTATTATTATTCTAAGTAACATTCTTGAATATTGCCCTCTAAATTTGAAGTTTCGGTTTTTTTTTCTTTAAAGAGGTAGGGAACCACGAAATGGATCACCCTTTAGTATTTGCGCTAGGCAAATTCGGTTGTGGTAGCTTTAATGGTTTAGGGGAACGTTTGAGAGCGTGGCAGTGGTCCGATTACGCCCATCTACGAATTTCGCCTTACTTTTTGTTCAAAGGAACATGTGAAACAAGTTTTATCAAAGTACGAACGGACGGACGGACAGACAGGCAGTCAACCGGACTTCAACTCGTATCGTCATCCCTGATCATTTATATATGTATTAAAAAAACTATTTTACCCTGTGGCGACAAGTTGCAAGAGTGTAAATGAATCAAAGAAATAATATTTATTTTCACCTCAAGTCACCCATCAAAAGCCTGTGGCAAAACTATGAGATATCAATTTTCAACAACAGAGGTTCTCTGGTCCTTAGAAAAACAGAATGATATCCAATTAAGCTATGGGATTGCTAGAGACTCTCGAAAAATCGACGAGGACATTACTAGAAACATTTTTGTTAATTTCTAAATTGTCCACAAAATCTAAATATTCCCTATATACATACTTTGCAAATATAGAAAAATTGCTTATAGAAGATTTAACTTCGAAGGAGGCTTAAAAGATTACCTGTGCGTATTATCTCGGCTGAATATACCGCCCGTCTACAAATTTAATATTTTTTCTAACGTCGTATGCTTCTTATTGGCACACAGCAGTCGCACATATGAATCCGGCTACACATATCCTTATATGTGGCTTTGCATTGAAGACAGGAAATAAAAACTTTCTCATTTCCGCACATAGATGTGCAGAGACTGAGTTCGATGTCGGATATCCGGAACCTTTCGCCCACAATCCTTGATTGTGAAATCATCCTTATGCTGCTTCGCTCATCACACTGCATGTATCGTACAGGGGCGATGTAAGTGGAGAGACCAAATCAAAGCAACCGAGCCAAATCCATTTGTGTGCGCATACAAATGACCATAATAAGGCAAGAAGGCCGATGTGTCACGGAGATATGTACGTTAATGTATTGGGTTTAGTATTCGCACTTGGCAAATGTGAGACACACCACAGCATAGCGGACTTTCCTGCCTACTCAACGCACACACCTGACCCAGTAGAGCTTTATGGCTTGCGCGTCGCTAACTTCAGGTCGAATAACAGTCTATGAAGGCTACAGCAATGAAGGGGAATCGAAAAAAACATAACACAACACAACATGGACATAAGCAGCTAAGCTGCTGAAGGAAGACACAACACTAGGCAGTACGGAACACGACTGTGATGCGGAAATGATGCTGAACAATCGATGTTATTACGACACGGGCATGGGCTATGATGGTCCCTGTATGATTAGTACGGACGCCCACTCGACCCACAGTCGCACAGGAAGTACGGCACTATTTAACTGAAGGCACAAGCCTACACATTACACAAGCGAAACTGTGCAAAGTTGCAACAGAGGAAATGGATGCCTGGTCGTCGTCGTCGTCATCGCCGTCCTCAGTTTATAAACACATCAACATACGGCATGCAATATCATGGTGCGAGTAAACTGTAGTGTCGCAGCCTTACTGTCTTCCTGCATGCCTTGCAGATACACAAATCACAAAGCAAAGCCAAGCAGTCAAGCGTCCGACCAAACGGCCGCACGACCGGCAAACTGACGGACCGACCAACCAACCAACCAGACTGTCAACGATGCGACCTCCGACCAAGCAAAAGCATTGAGCACAGCGCCGCAGAGTCAGCAAAACCGTGTGCCAGCCAGCATGGTAGTTGGGTTGCTGGGTCGCTGGAAAGCCACTAAGCCACTGTGAGCCAACACGTCAGCTATTGAAACTGTGTAATGCTGTAGAGCAACAAGACAGTTGACAATGGAAAGGAGGAGGCGTGGGTGCGATCGAACCAGTGTACACAGATATGTATACACACAAGCGAACCAACCATGCACATTACAGACAGGAAAATCTGAGGGCGACGTACTTTATTTCCTGAAAATGTCCTCGAAAATATGAACATTATATCCCGGAAACAGGAAGTTGAGCGCTTTCAAGGAAGAGGCATTCACAAGCGCATCAGACTCAGAGGAATATGAGTACAGCGCGCTGAGCGGGATGGAGTGTGCAGTAAAAGCGGTGAATATTACAGAGCAGAGCAAAAGCCTCAGGCGATTGAGCTGGCAAGACACGAACAACAAAACTACAGTAGCAATACAACAACGCAAGGTGTCTAGGGATGAGAAGATGAGTGAACAAAATAATAAACTCTGCGGATGCGGACGTAGTGCGAAGGGTGTGAGGATGCGAAAACAACTCGACCTCCCAGTAGCGGCAACAAAAACCTCGGCCTTGTTGGCACGCACAGTTATGGCGACATGGAAGGAAGATATGAATTTGCTGCCAGAGTGGGGAGCTAAGGGGTTGGTTTGTCGTACAAAATTCTCCGTTGCCAACACAGCAATGAACGGTAGATGACAGAGCTGCTGTGAGTTCAGTTGTTGTTGCTGGTGTTGCATTGAAATGAACGGATGTTCAGTAGGTTGCTAAATGGTGTGGGCTCGGGGATACGGTAAAGTACCATTGCGGCAGGCTTGAAAGATGGATGTGCACAGCAGCACTTCCTGATGCAACTCAAGTGGTGATGGTGCCACAGTGCGTGAGGTACGGAAGGAGTGGGGGCTTTTTGGTGAGAGGAATAGCAACAGCCGTTAGCTTGATGAAAGCGATGTGGAAAATATTGAAATTCCTTTAGACAGCGGAAATTACGGAAGTAACAACGTTCGTTCCTTTGACAGGAAATCATCGTCGTGGAAGTAAATTAGATTTCTACAATTTCGTGGTAGTCCTAGTCGAGCTTATAAAGTACATATACTTAGACACATACATATATGAGGTTTTATACGTATTCTTATCTGATTTAGACAAATTAATGTCTATGAGCATAATGCAAAATATGAGTGTTTAAGAAATTGGTTTATATTTGATACCGAAAATTTATTATTACGGCTTTGTTGGTCAGACAACTAATTGAAAGATCAGCTGCTAGCCAAAAAGTGAATGATTTCTTTTCTTCTACATAGAGAAAGTTTAAAAAATAAAAATTATTTTTACCTGACCAAACCCAAAGTTGAAGTGAGTTGAGTTCTGATCTCATATCTCCTATTGAAGAAGCTAAAAACACTATTATTCAAAGAAGAAACTCAAATTATATTACGAGAAAACTCACCAATGAAACAACTTACAATTTATTATGACGTTTTAATGTCTCCTCACAACCAAAAAGATCCGATTTAAATTCAAATATAAAACATTTTGTTCGAAAATTTCTTGAAATTTTGCTTGCAATTTCATAAAGCCACTGTCAAGACCTTTTTCCCTACTGAGACCTGACTGGGACAGTCGATCTTAACACAGATAGCGACTGATACCAGACTATAAGCTGAATACCTAAGAATCTCCCAACCAAGTTTCCGTAACTACTAACAAGTCTCTGTCGATGTACGTGACCAGGCGTTGACCGTAGTCGAAGAGCTCATATTGGATGATTCCTCTGACCATAATCGACACTAAACTCATAGTGAATGATTCCTTGTCAATTTCACTAAACAAGTAACTTATGTTCATTTCATTATAATTTTTCATCAAAGAAGCAAAATTTCGATAATCTGAATCTTAATTTAATCAGCCTGATACTTAGGCATCAGATATTTGGTTTTAGAGGTATGCAGCTTCATTGTAAAATTTGGTGAAATAAGACTATAAAAAAGTATGGAGAAGTTCGAAACTTTTCTTGAACGTTCCTCTTCACTCAAATTTATAAGTGATCGTTTGTGGTGGAAATACCCTCTACTTTTCTTTTAAGTCCACTGCCCAGCGACTTTAGAATAATCTTGAGTAAAATGCATTAGTTAACCCATCTATCATCATATTCACGGTTAAAAGAGGTTCAGTTACTTCATGACTGACCTCAATCGACTATTGATGTGTTTTCTGAAGTCAGTTATAGTTATTTTGGAAAGTTTAGCTTCAATAAGGCCTTAACCTAAATAGATTATAGTGTTTGGACGAAGGGTGCCATTTTTGCAGATAACTACTCATTATCCCAATTAGCTGATTATGAAAAGTGAGAGACACTTTCTGAATCCATAAAATCTTAAACCGAACTTTTCTACTAATATTCCTATAGTAAAATGCTGATAACTTACAACTTTGTAGTAAAGTTTGACATACGAGCGCTATGTGTGTTGTTTACAGTAACTTAAAATATTCATCTCGACCACAAAAAATTAGAATTAAATCGCGAAGAGTTTCGCACGATTTTACTTTTACAACTTTCGACGTGGATTAGCGGCTACGCTGTCTAGGTAATGTCGTCCGAATGGACGAAAACACTACAGCTCTGAAAGTATTCGACGCAGAACCCGCCGCGGGAAGCAGAGGAAGAGGAAGACCTCCACTCCGTTGGAAAGACCAGGTGGAGAAAAAGTTGGCTTCGCTTGGAAACTCCAATTGGCCCCAAGCAGTGAAAAGCAAGAACGACTGGCGCGCTGTTGAAAACTCGGCTATAACCGCATAAGCGGTGTCTACGTCAATAAAACAGAAAAAGACATAAAAAAAACGACGAGATCAACGCTTTTCACCTCAATCAGTGCAGTTGGTTCAAACATTTGCGAAAATGTATAGATGTTAATGAAGAATATTTTGAAAAACAATAAAGCGATCTTCGATGATTAATATTTTAAAATATAAAAATTTACCCTCATATTATAAAAAGGGTGCTTTGTAATTTAAGGATTTGTCACGTCAGCAAAATGAGTTCACAACCTACAAAGTGCCAAAGCCGCTCTCAGTTACGACGACAAAAGGCATTCCAACTTAATAAACGGCAAGTTTCCGTGGAAATCAGGATAACCAAGTCATATCAAACCGACGGCATCGCATTCATCTAGGTGTTCAAGCCGAATATGTGGAAGCCAGGTCAACTGCTTATCAAGAAAGGCAAGGTGACCTCAATTATCTATAACACTGACGTGACTATAATCTGTAAGATGTAGGCCACATTTGACAATAAACTAATAGAAGAACGTCGCTGTGGCAAGCACATATAGTATATCTCTATAAGCTGAGCACCTCATCTTCTACACAAGCAGATCTTACAGTTCAACCGTTCAATTGTTCTGCTTAGTGCAGAGAATTCTTAGAAGTGCTAATGCACTAATTGTTTACGGATCTGTCGGCCGAGGTCGCTACCTGCCTGCTTCAACAGCTATTTCTTTTCTGTTTTAATTTTTTGTTTGCTGCCTCTTGCGGCAAACAAAACCTGTTAACCAATATTAAATACATTTCTTCCATTTTCTACGCTTCTTCATTAAGAACAAATAATGAGCTCCAGCAAGCAGACAAACAGCATAAATTTCCGTCAACAAATATGAATGTAACATTATCCGCCACCGCCTGCACTGCACCCCAAACATTCGCGAAACTCCGTCGGTGTGTCGGTGCAATGCGCAACTGCAACCGCAACAACAACCGCAATCCGGTGCGGCCAAAGCGGGCTCGGTTCATTCGTTCAGAGATTACGTGAAAGGTGAAAGTTGTATTGGTAACGGCTGACATGCGGACGTTCAACGTCCAACGTCCAATGGGTTAAACATATAGCGAGACGGTGGCGGACCAGACGCTGAGAACAACCATTGGCCTGTTCAGCCGATGAGCCATTGTGTGACTTGGTATTGCATGAACTGTATTGCGTACTTCTGCGCCGACATAGACGGCAACTCGTCCGGGCTGTCGCGCACGTCGTCATCCTCATCAACAACGCCGTCGTCGTCAACGTCGTCGCCGTCACGTAAGCGCAAATATGGATCGCTGGCGCAAACGAACGATCCGCGCGAACGGACGGTATTGGTGTGGCGTGTGACCGCATCATCTTCTAACGGGCAAATGGGTAGCGGGTTAATTTTTATGGCGCAAAGCTGTGGCCGACTGACTGCAACAACGGACATAGCAACGATAAAGTGGACCAGTAGTGCAAAAATGTGCATTCACCCGCTCCGTTACCGGTTCTTCGTATGCTTACACGTTTGAGATGTGTGTTTGTGTACGGCACACTTGCTATGGCACTCAGATATTGTGTGCGCATCTGCAGACATCCGTTTCAATTTGCCCGTATAAGCGCGCATTGTTTTTGTTAATGTTGCTGTCTTGCGATCTTTTTTCTTCGGTTTTCTTTCCCATTTTTCTCTTGCAACGCATCGTTCGAATAAGCACAGCCGCTATGCCCCAAACGCCAATTCCGATATGTACCACAAGCATGCCGCGCGTTTTGCGCCAGCTCGTCCACCTGTCCGCCGATCTCTCGGTCCAATGCCCCAATCGGGCACTCAGCACGTTGTGCGAATTACCGCATACTTGTCCGATTGCGGTGCAGCGGCGCTGCCGTGATTTCTTGATTGCGCGACGCTGCAATGTTGCATTCATCGGTCAGTCGTTCGCTTGCCTTATACAATTTTACAAACATTTATTTTTGCTGTTATTTGTGTGAAGATTTGCCTCGACATTGTTACATAGCCGCTTACGGCATGCGGATTCTTTTCTGTTCATTGCACAGCAGCGTCGCTTCTTCAAGACAATGCCGCGTGCACTTGATACAGTCCAGTTTTTGCCGGTTATTTTTTTGTTGCTTGAGTTGGATTTTCTCAGCTATCTTGTCTTCATCAGTTGTGGTTCCGGATGCGCTTAAACGCATGCGTGCTCTGCTAACCGTCGCGTATTAAAGCAGAAGCGGCTACAAAATATGGTTCGTTGTAATTAAGCGTTGTTGTTTCTACTTTTTGCATTTGACATTAAGTAGAACAGCTTCAAAGTGGGGCAGGGTGATGTATGCTTATGGCAATATGTTTATAAATGTGTATATTAGAGATGTGAGCTCGAGTTCTTCGAGCTTTTGCGACGTGCTGCGAATCCTAAACCGAATGTACCAAGATACACCTATGTACTGTTTAAAGAATAACAGTTTGTGTTCTGGATTTTAAGGTGGATCTGACTTCCGCATGTGGTCTGTTCAGTTTGGCTTAAATTTACAAGTATTTAATCTACTTTGACGATCGGTCACTGGCTTATCCTCACAGCTTTTAAAGAATACGATTGCTGATATATTTATATGATAGCTCCCAATATAAAGTTTGAGTGGAAGTAAACTGATTTACTATGGTTTCCTTGACTTCATGTCACCTGAGCTCTAAGGGTGATAAGGTTTGGGTATATGGAACCAGAAGATTTCAGAAGAAGTTATAGTTTTGGGCGTCGTAAGCGGGACTGGGGTTGAACCTGGAGGAAAACGGATCTGCTTGTGTTCACAACAAAGTACAAAATTCATCTATGGAAGCTCCCTTCGATAAATTGGACGCAACTCTCTCTCAAGGAATGCACCAAGTACCTTGGGGTAGTCTTGGACGGCAAACTGTCGTGGAAGCACAACGTGGGAAAAAGAGGGAGGAAAGCCAGCAATGCTTTATATGCTCTGTAAGCAGATGCTCGGCAGTAGTATGGCGAAATCGGCAGGACGACTACTGGCTGCTGGACAATTTACATAGAGAACCTTCGGGCATAGCTCGCTGGGTAATAGCGGGTGTAGTTGGTGCGGGAATATAGTGTCCAAAGTTAGGCATACTCAACCTTCTCAGTTGACGGACCACTGCTGTATATTTCAAATTAAGGTCTTTGCTATTGCGAAATTGACGATATCGACAGAAGCATGGCAAAGAAAATCAAAACCCAATAGAACGAGCACAGGTAGGGCGCAAAACTGCAAAAGTCATGTGCGAAACGGTAGCTCGGAAGTACATAAAATTCATATTGACACTCGATAGAAGAGACTGTAGAAACATGATCGGAATACTAACAGCTTACTGGTGTCGAAACACGCCCGCAGAATGGGGCTAACAGATCGAGAAGACTGGAGGAAATGTTTGGAGCATTGCGCCATGGAAACAATGGAGCATCTCTTATGCACTTGTTCCGCAATGGCTAGAATACGCTGTAAGCACCTGGAGTCCGCACGGTATGACACACTGGAGGAGGTATCGATAGTGAGGCCGCAGAATCTGTTAAAATTGGCATCAAGCGCTGGCATTCTCAAGAAGAAGAATAACGACTTCTCTTGGACCTCAAAACTGAACTCACGCAGTGAAAGCAAAGAGCGATTTGATGATGTATAGGCAGTCTTTTCATTTATCAGCGACAATCAGACGATATTAACCAGTTTCAACGTGACCACGAATAGGTGCTCTGAAAACGCGTTCCAGCACTGTTAATTTAATTAAAAGTTTACGTATTTGCAAACTGCTCAAAAGATTACGAAGGTCAGTTATGGGACTTTTGTAAAATAAATGAGAAAACTCTCTGGTCAACAAGACCACTTCACTGTTACACTCCAGAGACCAATTAAAAGTCAAAACAGTGGACTCTACCTGGTGAACATGCCACAAAAAATGCGAAGAGTGTCTAAACTGCCGTAAAAACGATGACTAACGTTTTATGGGACTCAAAAAAGGTGCGATTTACAGCGACTACCAGAACAAAATCTACACTACACCAAATTATTGGGACTAATTGGAAGGAAAAAGTCAAAACAGTGGACTCCACTCTGCGAAGGAAGGCAAAGACTGTCCTAACTGCAGTAAAAATGATGACTACCTTTGTGTGGGACTCAAAAAAGGTGCGATTTACAGCGAGTATTAGAACAAAATCATCACAAGGCGCTACTATACCGAATTTTTGAGCTAATTTGAAGCAGTATTACAGAAAAAGCGACGAAACGAAGGGTTATTTGGTTTAATTAGACTACAAACAGCTGCCTCATTTAGTATATTCCCTAAATTTTGCGCTTTGTGACTTCTTTTTGTTTACAATCTTGGAATATCTAAGCTCGCCGGACAAAAATTTGTTCGAGCGGTTCTTCCTCCTTCCTTAAAAGCTCGCTTTACAGACCCGAAAACAATATTTCTCAGGCTGTTTTAAGAAGCTAGAGCATCGTTGGGTCAAGTGTATCGAACTAAAAAGTGTCTACGTCGAGCAAATTTAGTTTTTTGTAGACGAAGTACGAATCGTAAGACCGTCATATGTAACGTTTGTGAGACAGTTTCAACTATGACTGAGCAGGATGACACCTAAAGTACCTTATACAGTGATCTATCTGAACGTTAGGATCATATTAAAAGTTAAATGTGGACTAACCAAAAGAAATTTTACTTTTTTTGTACCTTTTTAATTAAGTGGATTAGTTTTTGTTATATTTATTTATCTTTTCATTTGGTATGAGCTCACTATTTTTTTACAAAATAAAAAGGATCCCAAATCCAAATCTGAATTTTTTTTGCCGACACCAGAGTCATGGGAAACGCTACAGCAAAAACATCAATGCCACCTTTTGGCGGTTTCCAACAGAAATACAATTTCCCACAATAAATAATAGAAAAGATCGTTGAAATTTTATAAACAACAAGTGTTTGAAACAATTGATGATTGTTACTTCCTGCATCCCCCCAGTTATGAAGACTCATTACGTTTACTTTTATTAAAAAATGAATTAGAAAAAATTATATAAATGCGTCATACAACAACAGCAAAGCATATACATATACATATACAAACACACATAGTCGACACCTAGTACAGAACACATAGTTACAGCATTGCATTTGATAAATATATTCCTGGAAGCAATCTTCATGGCTGCAATTGTATCAGAAATATTCTAGCGGATGTGCTCTGTTGTTGAGAAGCGGAGTGTGGCGGCATCTTCGAGGGGGGATACATAAATTAAGCGCTGCTGCACTGTAAGGTATGCCTGTTCTTACAAAATTATCCTCATTTAAGGATGTGCGTGTTCAAGTGTAACAGTGTAACTGTGTATACGAGCAACGATTTTGTTGTAATCTCTTTTTTGTTTTTCACTTTGCGCGCACTAGCGCTAGTGCTCGTTTGTCTCCGATGCCAACGGCTGCGGCTGCGCTGCTGCACCTACTCAATTAACAATAAAAGGCATGCATTCTTGAGATTCCTGCTCGCCTCACTTGATTACCCCGACCACAAGTGATTGTACGAGTATGTGTGTGTCGACAGACATTGATGGTGTTTGAGTATTTTACAGTGGCGGGTGCATTTGATTTCCAGTAAAAATACTTTTTTGTAACTTTTCATAAATTTTTTTTGTGTTAGTTCTCATTATTACCAACAATTATATCGAAAATATATCAAGTTTTTTTAAACAGAGTGAGCAGAAAATAGTAAGACTTTGTTCATAATTTGAAAATTCTTAATTTATTCTTCAATCTATGTCGCCACCCACAAAGTAATCCTGCTTAGGCCTAATACACTTGTAGCAACGTGTCCAATCCTCGAAACAAAAACCAAGAGTTGTCGACCCATA
The DNA here is from genome assembly GCA_037783105.1 of Bactrocera zonata. Lineage (NCBI taxonomy): Eukaryota > Metazoa > Arthropoda > Insecta > Diptera > Tephritidae > Bactrocera > Bactrocera zonata. The sequence goes on from JBAWJQ010000568.1 coordinate 123,356, forward strand.
ATTCCGGCCTCTTTTAACGAATACCTTCATGTTCGACAATTTGGGCGAACGGAAGGAATTCGGAATGCACCACACCTCGATAATCGAAAAAAATTGTCAACATAACATTGAATTTGGTCCTGCTTTAACTTGATTTTTTCGGCTTCAGTTACTTTGCCATGATATTCGCCCGATTGATCGTCTGTTTTCGGGTCGTAAGCATAGATCCAAGACTCATCGTGAGGAATAATACTTTTCATGATCTTCTGGTAGTCAGAAAATATTGTCACAGACGTTAACGTGACGCTGTTTTTTCGAAAAAATGATGTCATTTTGGAAACAATCGAGCTTTCACTTTTCTTGGGGCGAAATGATCTTTCAAAATTGGTTTCACCGATCCTTCCGATATTCCAACGATAATCGTAAGATCTCCGACTGTTAACTGCCGATTCTCAAGCACCAATACCTTCATTTTATTTACGTGTTGATCATCAGTTGATGCTGATGGTCTTCCTGGACGTGGCTCGTCTTCAAGGCGTTCTCGACCCGTTTTGAATAATTTGTACCAATGAAATATACTTGCTCACGACGTACAAATAGACCCGAAGGCCTTTTCCAACATTCTGAACATTTCGACAACAGAAATCGGCGATATCATTCTAGTAATCTTAATATGAAAGATGCAGCACGCCGAAAATATCGATAAAATAAAAGAAATCGTCTAGTCAGACCGAACCAGATACATAAAGAAACTCCCACTCATACATTTTGCCACACGATTTAATGCAAAAAAAACCTCGCAGAATTTCCATTTGCGAATCGGTGGTGAGCCTCAACAAAATCGATCCACTGTCTGGAGCTAACTCAAAAGCTTCCTTTATAGCTCCCACTATTGGTGGGATTGGCAGGGATAGTTGCTTCCTGAGGTAAAGCTCTTAATTCAAATTCATGCTGTCAGCAATGAACCGTCTGAAGAAAGCAATCGCTCAGAAGCGACCAGCTTTGGCTAACGGGAGAGGAATTGTCTTCCATTAGGACAACGCCAGGATACACATTTCGATAGTAGATCGCCAGTAGCCTAGTCCCAGTATGAATATATGAAATTACCTCGATGAAATTCAAGTTTGCCATGGTGACTTGCGACATATTTTGAGTTTAGAGAAGAACGGGTTAAATAAGTTTCAGTCAAGGAAATTATTCGTACATGACAATATGGGAGCGCAATGAACGCAAACAAGTTATTAGTTCAAGAACTTCTCTAACTGAATCCATTAATTTAAAAAAATCATCAGTCAATTTTCGACTTTACTAATCATTTGAGTTTAATCAGGTCTAATTGGTCCAAATATACTTCGAAAATAGTAATTATAAGAAAAAATTTTGTTTCATAAATTTTGTCTGACCACCAGTGTACTTGAGACTCATATACGTACTCGTATGCGCACCAAAGTATTGCCTCAAAGGATGTACAGCTGACACAATACCTTTACATCCTCTTGGAAACACGGCGATGAGTCGAATCACTAGTTTTCGACATTTTTTCCAATGAAATTTGAAACCATTCAACAAATTAAATGCCGCAGACGAGAGAGAAAAAATACCGAAATCACAACAAAACAACGCGACGAACCAACGTCATCAACGCTGTTGCTGTTGTTGTTGGTTGATAATGGTTACTTGAAGCTGGTGCAACAGACAGGCATATATGTTTGCGTGTATATGTTTGGCCACTCCAAGCTATAATGTTGATCCACATAAAACGGCAGTCATAAATATTGGGTAACGCAGCTCCAACCCCTAAATCGATCGTTCATAATCTGTGCGCGGTCGCAGCAATTACCAGCGATCGCATGGATATTTTCTACCGTGTGTTTTTTACAAACATTTTTTTCTTTCCTAATTTTGGAATTTGCTTTTATTGATTGTTGTTGTTGCTGTTGATGTGTTGTGTTGTTGTTGCTTTTGAGTGGCTGCACATGTGCATCTGCGTCACCGTTCCATTTGCGCTCTCTAATGGTTTGTTGCACACGTTGCCGTTCCCACGGTTGCCACTTTCTTTTCTCCTTGAACGAGCAACAACAACTACAACTGCTACAAGTCTGGGCATTCAAGGAGGTCGACATCGGGGAGGAAACGTATTGAAAGGAAATCATTATAACAAAAAAAATTGAAGCTAAATTGACAAAAATCTGTAAAAAAAAAATTAAGAAAGCCAGCAACAAGGACCTGCTGCACTGATTTTTAACGCTTTATTAATTGTTGCGCAGGCAGCAAAAAAAATTAGTGTAACATTTGCTATACCCAATGTATAGTCTGTAGTTAGTCATGTGTAGCATACATACGTACATACATATGTACATATATACATATATAAGAACATATATAAGAACTAAATTTCGAAAATTTAGTTTTAAACAAATTTATACTTTTAAGTGGGTGGCAATATATTATTTTTTAACATCCTGTCCAACAAGCACTAAAATTCACTAGGAATGAGAGACCCTGAAAACTTGCTTCCAGTTTGCGGCAACTAAGACCTTGAGAGATACTGATCCGTTCCCATGACAATCGGTTATGCGTCACCGAAATGGACCCCGATTTTTTATTCGGTCAAGGACTGTCAACTCGGCAGAATCCTGTCGCTACAACGACAATAACCCTGAGAGATTGCTTGTTGCACTTTGTCACAAAGTGTTCATTTCTCCTGTACTTAAGACGGTATGTAACCACAATTTAGGATATGATTAGCCAAAATGGAGGCAAAGTCACAGTTTTTTATCCAAATATGGGTCTATAGGGTGAGATATTTAATTTTTGGAACCATTTTCCTTGATACAGGGTTTGTCTGGAAAGTAATAGGATTGATTTTCTTCCGCCGCGAATGTACTTCGGAGTTTGCGCGTTTCGAGCTGATTTGGTAGAGGGCGTTTCTAGCTAACGAACGAGCAATTGTCAGTTGTCTGCGAGCACCTGGAGAGTCAGGACAAATATTTTCGCACGGCGGGTTTCTGTAAGTGGCGCGAACCGAAAATGCAGAGTTCGTTAGAGCAGAAGTACGTCATTAAATTCGGTAAATCTGCGACGGAGACATTTGATATGATCAAGCAGGCTTACCCAGACTGTTGCTTTAGCAATAAGTGGTGTGTTTCGGTGGCACCAGGCCTTTTCGGAGGGACAGGAAGAGGTCGCTGATGAAGACCGTACTGGGAGACCTACGACTTCGACAAACACCGATAGTGTGACTCGGACCGTCGACCAAGTATTCGTTTATTTGTCCAGATGTTAAATTTGCCAGAATCTGTGGTTCATGACATTGTGGTGGAGTACTTGAAAATGCGCAAGGTGTGCACGAAGATGGTGCCAAAAGTGCCGACGACCAGAAATTTCGGCGAGTGGAAGTGTGTCAGCAAAATTTGAACATGTGATGAAAGTGACCCACAAAAGAGGCAATCATCCGAGTAGCAGAGGGGATCCAAGCAGCATGCACCTCGGCTCTCAGGCTATTCCGGAGAATGCCTTCCCTGACGCGTACAATGCTTGGAAATCGCAGCTGGCAGCGCTGCATCGACGAAAAAGGAGACTGTTTTAAAAGTTTTTAAATAATTGTAACGATTGGTTCAATACACTTTTTTAAATTGATCTCAGTCCTATTACTTTCCGGACAAACCCTGAAAGACCTATTTTGAGTTGCAATTCACCTGATATAACACGTCAACCAGAGCTACCGCTTTTTTGCTGTTTTAATATGTATAACTTTTGGATGATAAGAGGCTTAGATATATGAAAATACTCGCTGATCCTAACAAAACTTGGTAACACCCAGCATGATAAGGACTTTACATATACCTATTGTATTTTTACCGAGGCAATATGTTTGTCAAAATTTAAAAAGCAACTTAGAATATTTAAATATTTTTTTCATTTCTACTCTTTGGAAAAGTCTCACTCAATGATCGAGGAATATTGTTCTTCAACAGAAGTTTGAAGTATCCCTTGAGACAGAGAAAAAAGCTTAAAACTACTTATGTTCGAAGCTGAACAATGTCTAGAGCATAGCGAGAGACACAGTACCCTTAAGAATATTATTGCAATAAGAATGATATAAAATATATTTAATCAAGTGACCGAACCCAAAAGATATATGTACATACATTTCTAGACATGGGGTGGTAAGGGATACCAGAAGGTCGATCCTACCGGTTCACGTGACTTTGTCTTCAAACTGACCTTTATATAATTTAACAAAATTCGAGTACTAATTGAATACTAATAAAATATTTACTTTTGAAAACATTTATGAAAAGTATGATCATCAAAATATGAATAAAGATCAAACTAGAGAATTGTCGAGTGTGCAAAGGTGCTGAGAATTCCATTTTGGTCTTGATGTGCTGCAAAAGGAATGAAACTAACTCATTTCTTAGGCGAAACACAATGATATTGAGAAATTATCAAATTTGAAGTTACCTATATTTCGATATACTAGATGTGACAAGCAAAAAATAAAAATATTTTGAAGATAATTCTTCCAACGAGAGCAAAACTGTATCCAGGTCCTTTAGATTTTCCCCTTATATTATTATGTATATACTGACTATGTATGAATAATTCACATACTTACGATAATCCTTTAAAGCATTTTATAAATTTTTCGTGATCCAAAATCCCCCTCTCCATCACTTTCTATAAACACAAAAAATAAATAAATATCAAAGCGATTGGCACAAAGCTATTGTTTTCATACATACACTGTATAGTACCATATAAGGAAATACAAAATGGTCCCAAACTAGTCACGTACATATTCTTATGTGTCAAATGGCATAATACAATACGAGTATAACATTAACGAAAAGGCTCAAACAATATAAATGATCGCCGAGCTGCAATGAATGATTTGAATCCTTTCATCATTTAGCTCATACAGGTAATGAATAAGGTTACATGTATGTATATTTAGCTACATATGTAAATACCTTTAGATCTCCACAGGATATGTACTTGAACTTTTTTATGGAGAGATGTGCGATAGACGCCATTAACTAATACTTAATAACAAAATTGAAACACATGTCCTTAAGCCAGATTTCTTTTGGCTTTACAAATTAAGGATTCAGTTAGGTTGAGAAGGTATCAATGAATTTTTATAGCTGATGGTTGCTGTGCTATAATTATGTAATATGACGTACCTTCAACAATAGTACTGAAAACATTTGAAAATAACGGTCGTCTAACAAGATTTATAATAAAAAGCGGCACAAAAAAATTTTGGACATACATATCTTCTTTTTCAGTTTTTCATACAAAACATACAGCTATCCCTGACCCAATTGAGTTGAGTCTTTTCTCGCTCTCTTTATTATAAAATCGGGAGCTCACTTTATATTGAGCTGAGACTATGAGCTGCGACAATAATAAAAGCCCATCGAGAAATAATGGGGTCCTGTTTCCGTAATCCTCACACCTCAAAAACCAACGAGAAGATTTTACTTAATACAACTTGTCAGTCATTTAACACGCATCATTTCTTGTATTTATAATAATCTCATCACTCTAAACTACTCCTTCTCACAAAAGATTTCTTTGAGCACCACATGTTCTACATACATCATAAACTGTTCCCAAACAAAAATTAATAAACTGGTCACCTTACTGAATCTCTTCCCATGTGTCCGCACTATTCGTATCGAACTTGGCAGCACTTTACAGCCAATTAAAAATTTGCTTAACATTCACGCAAAAATATAGCATAATCTTAGGCGTAAAATAAGAAAATGCCGTTATAATAGTAGTCCGTTAATTAAAAATTTTGAAAGATAGCAAAGAGTAGGCAAATGTAGAAGACGGGCGTAACCGATTCTAAAAATATTTAGACAGATGTCTATAAAAATATTTACAAATTTTAGTTTTCAAAGCCGTAATTGATTTGGCGAAATTCTGGTCCCTTGCAGAGAAATATTTTTTTGACTAATATGCTTCTGAAAGGAGGAATTTGAAACTAAATCACAGTGGAATTATATTAAGTAACGTGCATATTTTCAAATAATTTATATCATATAAAGATTGTTCATCTAAAGCACAAATATAGTCTTATTCAGAATACGAGATATTAGTCAATTTCATATATTTTTCGAAAGCAACTGGCACATATCGCTTGTACTTCTTAATGCTACGCTCATGTTAGATATACATACATATGTATATGTATCGCTCATTTGCTGCAAGACCGGCATAAATCAAAAAACGTGATTTTTGAGTTAATGCTGCAGAATTGTTCGTTATATCATACTTCATGTTGAGTGAAAAATTCATATGAATACCTCTTACATGCTCCGCTTGAGAAGAGAATATATTTCCTGTTTTCCGTACAAGGTGTGAGTAAGTTGAAAACTTTTAACGCGTTTTCTGGAAAATCGATTTTTTTGACTTATGCCGGTCTTGCAGCAAATGAGCGATATGTATGTATGTATGTATGTAATTATCTATGTATATTGTATAGCCGCCTCATGTGATTGTGTACGGAATTACCTTATTTGCAAAATAGACCCAATTGTGGTCCGATTTCTTTTAAAACTTGATATTTTTCGCTATTCTATAAAATATACTAACACTAACCATTAACGTCCTAAAATTTAATGTACTCACCACTCTTGTTACGAAATTCAAGGTTGTGGTCTTTTTATATCATGCGATTTTAATTCAGCAATTTTTTCTTAGACTTTTTTAGGTATGAAGACAATTTTGCTTTACACTTCCTTATTATCACTTATTCACTTCACTATTAATATTTTTTTGCAAATTTAACCATTTCGACATTTACTTTCACGATTTTCTTAATTCTTTTTATTAGAATTTTCTTCCAAACACGTAATTTTACTTATTCTTTCACACTTCCTCTGTTTGATCGTATGTGCGCAATCGGTAAACCCAACATAACATGCAGCTATTAGAGCCGAAGCCATCTGAAGTCATTAAAATATCATAATAATATTTAATGTAATTTTTTCTATCATGACACATATTTTTTCACATGTAACAACAATGACTTCGGTAGCGCCAGTTTCAAATTATACAGCATTTCCCGATTGCGCTCACACGAAGAACAAATAGCTTGTAAAGCAAACTACACTTCATTATTATCACTTATTCACTATCATTATTTAGTATTTTGCAATTTTCATAATTCCGACATTCATTTTCACGATTTAATTATTACTTTTTATTAGAATATCCTTCGAAGCCCTTAATTTTACTTATTTTTTCTTTACTCCGCACTTTCCTCTTCAATACGAGCGATCAACTGTCGTATGAATGTGCGCAATCGGCAAACCCATGCAACTAAGTATTAGATCCGAAGTCATCTGCAATCATTGAAATAATGTGAATTTTTCTATCTGACACATGATTTGTGCTTTTGTAACAACAATGCAATAAATGCAAATTACTTCGGGAACGCCAGTTTCAAATTATGCTGCATTTATCGATTGTGCACATAAGTATGTACACACGAAGATCAATAGCAGGTGCAGAATAAGCATTCAACTCGCGCGCGATACGGCAGTGTTCATATTAAGGAGTGCGCAGTGAAAAAAGTAAATAATATTTAGTGCTTCGAAAGAAATTCTAATAAAAAGTGATAATTAAATATATATAGCAATGATGTGAAAATTGTGAAATATTAAATAATATAATGTTTAAGTGTAATTTAAAAGAAAAGTGATATAAAATATAAGAAGATAATAGTGAGAGAAAAGTGCAGATGTTGCATGACATAAAAAATGGCCAAACAACAAATACCAAACAAGAGCGGTGAGCACATTACAGTTTAAAACATTCTGTTTGAACATGTTTACGAAACTAAACATTGCATGTTGATGTGTAGTATGTTTACGATATACAAAAAAGAAGGTGGAAATTTATTCAAACAGGGATTCGGCAATGCTCATATTAAAAAGTGTTATAAAATAAAAAGTAGTGCTCATATTAAAAAGTGTGTAGTGAAAAGAAGTAAATAACATACAGTTCTAGCAAAATAGTACAAGCAAATTCTAAGAAAAAAGTAAAAGTTTAAAGTTTAGATAGAAAATTTGAAAATTGACAAAAATGACATCAATGGTGTGAAAATTGTGGAAATATTAAGTAATATAATATTTTAGTGAATAATATAAAAGAAAAGTGAAATAAAATATAAAGTGATAATAGTGAAACAAAAATACGGGTACTGCATGATATAAAAAATACCCAAACAACAAATAGCGTACAAGAACGGTGAGTACTTTACAGTTTAAATCGTATTGTTTGAACATGTTTACTAAACTAAACATTCATGTTGATGCATGCATGATTCGGCACAAATAATGCAAGAAGACCAAATTATATTTTTTTTATTTATTTGTTATTTTAAATATATATGTACATTAATAATTTTTTTTTTAAATATTTTAACATCACCACAAATCTTATTAGCTATTTAACTAGACTGCACATTTACACGTCTCTTTTTTTCTGCTGTCAATTTTATGGTACTATGGTGCACAAAGGCAAGCATTGGATTTTAAAAAATTTAATATAAAATATGCACACACAGTACCTACAATTATAAATTTTTTAAATACAAGTATGTACATAGTTTGACTAAAATAATTCTGCAATATCACAATAGCAATAAAAAAGAACTATTAATTTATATATTATAAATACAAATTACTACAATTTTATCATTTAAGTAAATTAAATGATTTTTATCAAAAAACTATAATACCAAAAATCTTTAAATAAATTTTGATTACATAAAATTGCGAAAGTTGGCAACACCACAGCGCACTACTTCTTCTTTTGGTACTCCTCCGTAAAGCCATAAGTGTCCGCCACTGCGAAGAGAGATAAAAATTATTTAAAAAATCATACTATAAGAAAATTGCAAACAAATTCCAAGTCTGCGCTGCAGTCATTCAACTGCGTCTTACATTCGTAATCAGCTGAGTAGCATTCGAAGAAATCGCCTAATAGCTTGCCGGATGGCAGTTCCCAAGTGCCGGTGCCGCCGTATTTCACAGGCAGCGCATTCTTATCGACATGCGACGTCAGCGACTTCCAGTCCTTGCCATGGAAGAAAATCTAAAAACAAAGAAGCCGCCGGTTTATAAAGAAAGTAATAATAAATATAGTTGTTTTCATTAATGCCTTACCCGCTTCCTCAGCTTTTCGCGTATGAACGGCTTGAAGATAGCAAATAACATATTGAATATATAGGAATTATTTACAATATGCACCGCCTTGAGACGCATACAAATGCATTCTTGCACATAGTCCAGCAACATGGCGGCAAAAGATGGTGTAAACTGCATAACATGACTCATGGGTAGGCCCTCCATATCGATAATGACTATAGCGCCACAGATTTGTGAAAGCGGTTCGGCCATGGAGCCCAAGACCTAGTAGGAGAGATATGAAGGTGTACATTTTAAGATCAATATTTGAATTAATATATGTCAAGAAACTTACTGTCAGTTGTATTGTGCGGAAGAGATCGACCAGTGGAGCACGAGAGGGTTTCCATTTCTCTGTAAGATTAAAAATATTTATATTTTTTAGACAGTTCTAGAAATCAGCATTATTTGCTTAAGTTAACTTATGTTTCCAACTCACTTCCTGCTTCAATGGCGAGAATTCGACGTCCATGTTGATCCCTGTTAGGAAACAATGCCAAAATGTCCTCTTCGAAAACATTGCGTAGTTTACTAGGCACGATATTCTCACAGGGCGCACCATATTTCGATTTCATGTGATAAAAGTTCTTGAGCTATGGATAAAAGAGATACAAATATTGTATACAAATATTGGCTTAGGTATATAATGTTAAAGTTAGATGTCACGTGATCATATTTGCGGCTCCACATACTCTTTTTATCGCCGACTCTGGATAGTAATGGCATGGTCGCAGGAACATTTTCATATATTCATCATCCAAAGGCAACTTTAAGTGTTTTTCCTCTGTTAAAATATTAAAAATGGGAAAAGATAATGAATATATAAAAGCTTTTATATAAGCATGCATTAAACTTTCACTCAAGCTTTCATAGCTATTGTATAAAAAATGTATATTTTAACAATCTTCAAAAAGTTTTTAGTTTTGATAGAAGATAGATTTTTTTATCAGAGCTTTTAGCTAAGTGTAATTTTTAAGTTTGGAAGTAAGATTTTTTTTATGAGCTTTCACCTAAGTTTACACTTTCAATTCTTCTTAAATGCTCGGAAACAAACTTATTATATTTTTATTGCATATTATATACACATATAGTATCTTATATAATGCTAATGTTTTCAGCAAATTCAAAAAAAAAATTAAAGCTTTCTATGTTATTCAACTGCTTTATTTAAACTTTCATACAAATTTGTTTCAAACTGAAAACTTTCACTTAAGCAAGCAAAAATTTGTGCTTTGTGTAATTTTTTACGTATTATTACATATAATGAGCTTTCAGCAAACTTTTTAAAAAAGCATTATTGAGCAAAGCTTTAAATGAAACTTTAAAACGCGTTTATTTACTTTACTTATGCTTTCAAAGTTGTTTGAATGACTTTACTTGAGCTTTCTACAACTATTGTTTAGCAAAGCTTTCACAGAAATTTCAATAAATTATGAAATCTTTGATTTCAGTGAAGCAGATAAATGCAATGTGAAAGCTTTTACAAAAGCTTTAATGAAACTTACCTTCAATTAATTCGCGCAACCTTTTAATAGCAGGTTCCATTATTTCTGGCAACTCACGTAATTCCTGACGCGCTTTCTCCAAAGCCCATTCTGGTGCTTCTTCTTTCTCCATACGTATAACCGCTGTACCCAAATCGATGTAGGGCACTTTATTGTCGTCGTACTGTATGCTCTCGGCCTTGACCATTTTGCGGGCAAATTTGTTGTGCTGGTTAAACGAAGTAACTGCAAGTGAAAGAAGTCAGTCGATCATTAATTAGTTAATTAAATATAAAACTGGATTATATATTATTAATTTATAATAAATATTTTGTTTAATGTGATACAAGATAATAAGCCACCCTATAAAATTTATAATTATATACAAATTATAATGCACTAAGATCGCAATAAATTCACTTTCTGTAGAGACACATAACCACATGTAATCTACATACAGCTCGTTTTACCTGTAATTGACTCTGTCATTATCATAATTTTATCAAAACAACGCAAACGTATAAATAATAGAGCAAGTGAAACAGTCAACGTCAATACAAAACGAATTTGCATATAGATTCATTTTATTTTATTTATTTATTTATTTTTTTTTTTTTTTTGAGTATTGAGAAGCACTTGAAAATTTTTTAATGATTTTTTTAACAAGAGTAAAGTAAAAAAAAATATTTTACTTAAGTATTTTTGTGCAAAAATTTAATTAATTCACCTGTTAATATATTCTGTTCAAGTTTTATGAGCTGCCACACACCTCGCTGATATTATTGATATTCTCGGAGAACTTAAACATAGGTAATACTGCACTCAAATTACCGCATTGGAATTGAAATTGCAACAACTATAAATCAATTCAACATACGCCATTGTTTGTGTATAATTTAATACGTTTCGAGCTTGTTTTTTTTAATATTTATACCATAATTCGTGTGTGCTCGAGTATTTATATACATATGTAGACATGCCTCATACTCATTCGTGCAAAGCATTCAGCGAGACACAAACTTTATCTAGGGATCGTGAAATAGCAGATTTCACATGCTTCTCGAAACTGAAAAATCCACTACGGGGAACGCAATCTATAAATCTTGCCGAACAAAGTGTTCGCGTCGTAAACAAACAGACCTCAAGCATACACTAATTGATATGTGACCATCTAACTTCTTCTTCTTTATTGGTGTAAAGCTGTGAGACTAGTTCAAGTATATGCAGACAAACATACATGGAGGGTTTGTTCGGAAAGTAATAGGATTGATTTTCTTCTGCTGAGACTGTAATTCGGGTCGTGCGCACAACGATTGGATTCGTTAGAGGGCGTTCCTAGCTAACGAACGAGGAGCTGTCTTCGAGTACCTGGAGAGTCAGGTGAAGTGGTGTGTTTCGGTGGCACTAGATCTTTTTGGAGGACTGGGAAGATTCCGCTGATGAAGACCGAGCTGGGAGATCTGCGAATTCGAGAAACACCGATAATGTGACTCGTGTGCGCAAAGTTTTGAACTCAGACCGTTGACTAAGTATTCTTTAATTGCCCAGATGTTAAATTTAGTAAAATCTGTAGTTCATGACATTGTGACCGAAGATGGTCTCAAAAGTGCTCACTGTCGACCATAAAATTGCGGCGAGGGAAGTGTACCAAGAAAATTTGAACATGTGTGAACTTTCACACATCTCCAATTTTTAATAACGTTGTTACAGGTGACGAGTCATGGATCTTTGAGTATAGTCCCTAGACAAATAAGCAATCTTCCGAGTGGCACACTTCGGCAGAGGGGACCCAAGCAGCATGCACCTCGGCTCTCAGGGCTATTCCGGAGAATGCATTACGTGTTGCCTTCAATGCTTGGAAATCGCGCTAGCTGCATCGACGCAGGAGCGTATTTTGAAAGAAAATTTTAACGGTTGATTCAATACATTTTTTATAATAAATTTTTTATCTGTACTACGTATAATATTATAAAGAGGAAAGATTTGTACCTATTTTTGTATATTTGTATGTTTGTAATGATTAGGCCCAAAAACTACTAGGCCGATTTAAAAAATTCTTTCACCAATAGAATGCTACGTTCTTCCAATTTGACATAGACTACATTTTATTTTGGAAAAAATTAGGGATCTTTAGTAAAATTTGAACAATGTAACCGAAGGAGTAGAAAAATGAGTCTTAAAATGTCTTTCGTCGAATGCGCTGCCGAAACCATTAGCGATAGAACAAAATAATGTACAATAATATTGAAGAACATCATAATGTCTACAAAAAACTCCGCGTTAGCATATGTCCAACTATTGTAGTTATGTCAATAACAAATAAAAATATTTGTGAAAAAAGTGTTTTATATCCAAATTTCCAAAAATAAATAATTGTCTACCCCGTGCGATGCCGGGACGGGCTGCTAGTATAAAATAATAAATCGACTCAGTCCTATTACTTTCCGGACAAACGCTGTACCATTACATAACCTCCTTAACGGAATATTCCAGTTGACCGTATACAAATTATTGTACCTCGCACAACTCAAATCTGGTTAGTCACTATCGCACTATAGCAATTACACGTTAAACGCTTAATTTCTATAAATCCACAGCCAGCCAGTGGTGCTCAAAAGCATTAAAAATCGTTAAACGTAAATACTAATTATTTATACTATATATTTAAGTTATCATCAACATTGCGATTAGAGGTTGTCAACATTTTTAATTGTCCGTGCGAGCGCAGAAAATTATAAAATCAAACGGGAATATTTATGGGTAGCCGCCGAAGTGTGTCGGAATGTATCCAATATTGGTGCAGCAATTGGCATTTAATTGAGACTTTAAATTCATGATCGTGTTACATATTAAATATGAAAATTTTTTTCTTTCATACATTTTGTAGAATTATGCAATATGAGTAATAATATATAATGTATCATATACATACATACATATGTATGTAAGCAAAAATCGAATGTGCTTTTAAGTGCTGTGTGCACCGGCAAATTAGACTCTCATACACACCTGTCTACCTGCAGCTACACATGTTCATACAAATGACCATAAAGAGCTTTTTAATTGCCAAAATCTGCATCTTAAGTATAATTTTTATTTTATTTTTTATAGATGGCAATTTCTCGGTTCACTTTTTTCTCAGTTTTCAGGCGACGTGCTTGTTTTCTAAAGTGCGCATAATTAAAGTGATAAAAAGTAACTGGTATACATACATACACACATGCATACTCTTAATGCACTTGAAAACAAATGACGCAGAGGATTTAGAAAGCTCTCACAATAATAAGCGACAAATGTCAAGGCAGACAAAGAGTTTCATATGTTCATATAAACGTTTTATTGTTCAGAAAGGCCTATGACCTTTAAGCGAATTGACCAAAGTATATTACAGTAGTGAGTTTAACTGTACCGCATGCCGTATTAAAAGCATAAAACAGATTCAACTATATTCTAGTACTAATAATCAGAGAGTTTATGTAAAAATTCTTGCATTAATTCTGCTAATCCACTATCTCTTTCGATTTCACTACAAGCTTAGTTGCGGTTAGGTTAGATGACTGATATTCCACCATTGCGTTGGAACACACTTAGACTGTTATGTACAGTCCTTTGTGATGCCAAGGCACTGTGTATTCATCGAAAGCTTCTGTAGTTAGATTCAGTTATTAGCAAAAACGCCCTGAACCTATCAGAAATCTGTTTTTTTATTTTTATATTTCCTGGATGTCTTAAAAGTATGAAATCCGAGGTGTTCTTGCCTTGTTCTGGCAAAAACTAGACATTAGAGGTTTCTAACACAAATCTGATTGTTTTATTTGCATTTCCGCTATTTCACATGGACGTCTAAAAATAAGAAATCCGAGGTGTTATTCTCATTAGAGGTGGAAGTGCTGAGATGTTTCTATCGCATCTTCTTCCAAATGGCTGATGTTGGTAAAATATTTACTTTTAATGCTTGAGTCCCGATCGGACAGTATCCAGTTAGAGGTTCTACAATGCTCACCAATCTAAAGCAGTCTGCTCTCTGGAGGAATTGATCTACTGCAACGTTTATAGCAGCCACGTCCGCTTAGAAAATGTTGCAGTGGTCATGTAGCCTACAACCAGAGCTGATGGAAAGTTTACCACAGTCTACTCTTCCATCACCCCTTCCCATAAGTTTTAATCCATCCGAAAAAAAGCTCACCGGCCCTCTTCTCCAGCGAATCCTTCCCTGCCATGAATACCCAGATGATCTCAGTCTGAGAGCAGCTTACGCGGCCATACATGTCTACCGTTGCTAGTTTCTATATGCAGGAAGTGATTCAGTGCCTTAGAATAAATATTATAGACAGTTCTAATCAATATTTTTTCCTCTAGATTACTTGGGATCAATTTTTAGAATTATTCTTGAAACCAGGGCTTTCTTGCCTTCCAAATTTTGAGGAACTATAATTGCTTCTTTAACAACTGGTTTAGAAGAAAAGAGAGCGAAGTCATATCAGTTTAAAATATTTTTTTCCAAAAATATCTGAATTGCTTTGTTGATAGTGTATGTTTGTAATAATAAAAAAATTCTAACAAAATATTTCATTTTTTATATTAGAAAAAATTTGAAAAACGGCCCACTAACAACTTTATTTACTACTCCTCTCATACTCATACTACTGTTCACAGGTATGCATTTAGTATTCAGATTACTGATAGCTGTCCACTGCTGTGGTTTATTTGCGTAATTATCTTTACTAATTACAAAATGATAATAATGCTTGGCATTAGAAAGCAATATACAATATAATACAGATTACGATAGATTACCCATTTTGCCTACTTAATTCTAAAAAAATTATGTTTATTATATTTTATGTAGTCGTTAGGGACATATAAAATATATAATTTCATGTTTTTAATTTAATTAACACTAAAATTTTCCAAATATTTATTGTTCTATTAAATTTTTATTACTAAGCAGTTTATATTCTGAAACATACAAAACACTGGGGAAAGAAACTCCGGACTTTGGAACGAAACGCTTTGTGTATTGTTTGCGAATTTTTAGAAGGAAAGGTAATCATGTCATTTCATGTGATATACATATACATGTCTAGGCTATGTAACAACATTAGATGTGTCCTTTTAAATAATATTCTCATATGATAAAATATAAAATCATAATAAAATATTAAAAAAAATATTAAAAAATATATAATAATTATCACCAAATAAAATAACACTCTAAGAAAGAAAGAAATTGGTACAAGAAAAAAGGAAAGAAATTCTTATAGAGTTATTTTATGCAATAATAGGCAGGTTAGGTCGCTAAAACGTGGAATGAATATGCGATTGTCGAACAATATTTTTTTAGTATTGTAGTTCTTTAATTTTCCTTTTTCTTGCTAAGGAGATTTCTGCTGTCAACTGTGTATTCATCAAAAGTTAAATATGATTTCAAATTCTTAAAACTCATTTACACCAAAAATTTTGATTTCAAAAAATCTTATCTAAAATATTCGTTTTGAAACCAGTCTTTTAAAATTCTGAAAGTCTGACTTAATAGTAACACCACATTTCAAATAGGAAGGCATTTACGCAAAAATTTTCTTTAATTTGTGTGTCGAAATAAGCGAAGATGGACATCTCTGACATTAGCCAACAATAAAATCAGTTTATGACTCAACAAATCTGAATCAAAAATTTTCAACTGATGTGCTAAAAGAACTGTGGAGTATTTGAAGTGTCTTAATTGCGCATTTGAGTTAAAAAAATTTCTACCACATACAGCTATTTTTGTCATTTTAGTTATTGGTGAAGATTTGACCCTACACCCGTTGGCTATAGCAGAAAAAGTTCTACGAGTTTGAAATTTGTACTATAATTTTCGGTTTTAGCAACACAAAATCAGCAATGACCGGCCTCTAATATCACAATCACAACATGACTGTAATCTAGTATGTTTTAAGGTGAAATACAATGTAACTTTAATAGAAATTAGACTTTCCTCAAATTTGGACACATTTTCTGAAAAAAAATTCAGGTAAAACGCTTGATCTGTAAATCAATTTTAAGTTCGAATTATTTCATTATGTACTCAACATTATATGCTCTAATGGCGCATAAATCCAGTCAGATTGGTAATTAAGACTATTTAGAAGACATCTTTACCTATCCTAATCGGAATATATGCTTTACCGGCCTTCACTACTTACTTCTGCGTAAGTCTCAATTTTATCTCGAAAAACAAAAGGTTCTTTTAATATAAATAATCGCCAGATCTGTAATTTCTTGTTGAAAATCGATCGCTATCACAAAAAAATGGTTCTATAATATTGACATTCGTTTCTATAGGAAGATAAATAAGTATATAACGATCATTCTACGAAAAATCAATTTTAAGTTCTATATTATAAAAATATTTAAAGTTGTTTGCAATTTAGAACACCCTTACTGTAGATTTGCCAACCAAAAATTCCCTTAATTGAACTTCGCTCTACGCAGTCCAAAACGATGCCATTGAATTTAGTTTACAACTTTTTATGCAAAAATCAGCCTAAAATATTTACTCTTACGAATTTAAATAAAAAACTGGCGCAAACTTGTTTTCAGAAATTGTCCCATCCACAAGACAGATATAGCAAGTCATTATCAATGCCAACGGACTACCTTCAACTGAAGCCAAAAGTGAAGGTACAACATACGGACGTAGGCCGAAATCGCTAAATGGACATAGAGACAAACAAACATAAAGAGTTATTTATAAGTTATTTATATACCTATATAGCATTTACAAGCCTATGCATACTATATGTATGTATGTACTATATATTAGTTGTGAGTGTTAATACATACGCTTCAAAAATAAACAATCTTTTGCATACTACATTTTGAATTAAAAGGCAATTTGGGTAGCCAAATATATTTACTGTTTACATAACTGTTTTCATAGCCACAAATAAACAACACTTCTTCATGTCGCTTCAAGACAATAAGAAAAAAATACTTGAAATTCGCTGTAAACAGCTGTATAACGGTATCTTATCACACGGCAACAAAGCATTTTGCACACAGGTGCACGAAAAGATAGCGAATTCGCCTAATCAATGCTATTTTAGTTACTTATTTAATACACACGTACCCATACCTTCTTATACTACATACAAATATATCACTGTATTTATTTGAATTGAACTTTGTCACTTCAAAATTTAAAGAATTTCAAGCATTGCGGCAAACAGCTACAAAACTCGCACCATCGATACATATTCACATTCGATTTTTATTTTAATTTATTTATTTTTTTCTTTTTGCTATCACCTTACTACTCAGCCACTTCGTTTATTTACACATATTTTATGCAAAAAAAAAAAATAAATAAAATAAAGTAATAATAACAAACACAAAGCAACAGCGGTCAACAACTTTGCGCACACTTCAACCAGCACGCACTGAATCACTACCAGCCACTGCGTCTGCCCAGAAGTAATGAACAAACGTACAAAAAACATAGGCAAAATAGTTTTGATTGGTTTTGATTTCAATTGACTAGGGAATTAGATTATGTTCTAGCAAAGGTTTGTAACCTTCAGTATGCAAATGATTTTCAAAGCTCCCAATTTAGTGTCGTCGACTGTGGGGCACGTGCATGTTCCAGCTATTTTTTGACAGGTTGCAAAGGTGCGACAATTGGATATTTTTTCATACTCTTTCTTATTTTTATACCTAGAACAGAGTTTTTGAAGTTTACCACAAGGTTTGTAATACACTTAAGGAAACCTTGGAGACCATATAAATTTATACATACATATATAAATGATCAGCGTAATGAGCTGTCTGTATATACGCGAACTAGTCCTTTTATTCGTTCAGTTATTGAGACACCGATCTGAAATTTTTTGCATGTCCTTTTCTTTCCTCGCATTATTTAATATTGCTGCTTTCGGACCACACAAGCTGAACGTTGAAACACCAGTTCTTGTATGAAAACTTTTGGCATAGACTGTTTTCGAAGACAACGCTCTAATCTCGGAATAGACTGTTCAGGTCGAACTATTATAGCCTATAGCTGCCATACAAACTGGTCGATCAAAATCAAGCTAAATATTTTTTTATGCTAAAACAAATCACCTGTGAAGGGATATAAGGGAGGGTCCAAGTAGAGATATTTTTTTCAGTAATATTCTACCGAATAGGCCACGTCCAGCTTTTATACGAAGACCGTGGAGCGTCGATTCGGCAAGAACTGAAGCCGCTCGACCTTCCCAAGCGACATCGCTTCGCTCTATGGGTTCTTGAAAATTTCCGTCGTTTTCAAGCCGAATTTTGTTCAGTGATGAGGCCCATTTCTGGCTCAATGTATATGTAAACAAACAAAATTGCCGCATTTGGGACGAAGAACAATCTGAAGAGACTCAAGAGCTAGCATTTTATACAGAAAAATAACGGCTTGGTATGGTTTGTTGACCGATAGAGTCATCGGTCCATATTTTTTCAAAAATTATGCCGGTGATAACCGACTATTTTTTGCCTGAAATTAAAGCTCGTGACCTCGGCGACAGTTGGTTTCAATAAGATGACGCCACTTCCCAAACATCACATCAATCAATCGGGGAGTAGATAATTTCAAATTTTGGGACGGTCGATTGGCTTGTTGGCCAATTTTTTTAACAGTGGTTTTATGTAGATTTGAATACTTTAACATCATTCTACCGCGATACTTGAGACCTATAGCCAAATTTCTCCTCCAAAAGAGTTTAGCTCCGAATTTTTCTCAATTTTCAACTAAAGGACGAAATATGCGTTTTTTCAGTGAGTATAAGTATTAAAAAAGAACATAAAACTTGTTCAAAGACGGAATTTCACTCTAAACGCCTCAATCTTTCTTGTTCATTTACCTACCTAACCAGATTCCTAGTCCATTTTCTCTACATCTATCTCTCTCTATACTGACTGGTAAGCAATATCTATAAACCACTCATACTAAAAAATAGATTAACAACCGTTAAAAAGATTTAAATTAATTTGACGTTAATCAAAAATCGGAAATAAAACTCAGGGTCAGCAGGACGTATGAGTAATATGCATGTTCTGAACGAATAACAAAAGGAAGGCAGACATAGTCGCCTATGTTATAAAAAATCACTTTTCTAATCACCCTATTATATGAAAAAACTTTGTTAACTATTTCCTCAAACTGAAACTAACACAATTGTGTCTCCCGAACTTATTCATTTTACAACACCAAAAACAATCCACTCAAATGCGCATGCGCGACTAAATAGCTTGTACCTTATAAGCTTAGTCAAATAAAAAATAAGTTTAATCGATAATATTTTGTAGATTTTTCTTTGACTAACGCAAACGTGACGGCGCATTTTCAAGTGTTAAAAGCCAAAACGTGCATACCCGGCGTCGTCATGGTGACCGGCGGACAGACAGACAGCTGGTTGTACTAGGCAAACGAAAATGTATGCCAGAAAACTCGTACTAGACACAACGAAGTGGATATTCACATATGTATGTATGTATGCCTGTATGTATGAGCACATGCACGATCGTAGGTACTCAACGCCGTAAGGTACTTCGATCATTAATAAACTTAGCAGATATTTTTTGATTAATATCAATATGTACTGCGCTTTATTGTTGCTGTTATGCATTAATTTGTACGTTTTTTGTTGATTGAGTTGTTTTTGATATGAGTTAGATGACTTTTAAATTTTTAAAGGTAAAAGTCAAGGTCGACAAAGCAGTAATGAAAGAGAGAAGTTGACAGCAGCAGCTGTAAAGTGAAGAGTAATAAATATTAAGACACATTATATATACATATACTAATATATGTATGTCTATGCAATATTTATATATCTGTGCAATTGAAACGAAATTTAATTTGTTCTTGAGAAGGCAATTGCGAAATGAAGCATATAATTTATCAAGTGATAAACAAATAGATGACAATGTTAAATTCTAAAATGTTGGTTCATACATACATATATGTATATGTGTGTATATATGTACATATGCTTATAAACAAGTGTTACTTTTCATGTGCTAACTTCGAATGAAAGTAAAATGTGCTAATAAAATTAAGGTTATAGAAGTGTTAAATATTTTTACTTCTTTAGATTTTTCTTTTCTGCTGCATTTTTTTTATTTTTTTGAAACAACTTGAATTTCGTTTACTTCGGCCACACCGAAGCTACAGGGTGTGTCCAGAAAGTAGTAGAAATGAGTCGATTTGAAAAAAAAAATTTTCAAAATAGTTGATGCGTGACGCGTTGCTAGCGCGATTTCCAAGAATTGAAAGCGTCACGGGAGGTATTCTCAGAAATACCAAACAAAAAAGTCCCTGGGGCCACATCTGAGCTGCACTTAAGCTGCGGAAGCGTTGGGATGCCGGCTTTGGCTGTTCACATGAAAAGCGATGTGAGCCGGGGCGTTGTCGTGTCACAATGTCACGAATCACAAATTTTGATAAATTTAACCTCTAGGCAATTAACTGACGAGCCGCTCGTTCGGTGTGCACACGCTCCGAAGTTTGGAAGGTTGGACTTCTTATAGCATAAAAGAGTAAAAAAGATAATTATCCTGATTTTAATCGGTCAGTTTGTATGACAGCTACATATATGCCATAGTTGTCCGATCTGAATAACTTGTTCGGAGATTATAGCGATGAGTTGCATAATTGTTTGTACCAACTTTTATGAAGATACTTTGACAAATAAAGGAGTTTTTCGCACAACGCCTTAAGTTTGTTCGATCAGTTGTGTGACAGCTGTATCCTATAATGATCCAACCTGAAAATTTTCTTCGAAGACTATAACAATGAGTTGGACAACACCCCCACAAATGAAAAAGTTTTCCATACAAAAAATTGATTTTTATTGGTGAGCTTGTATGGCAGCTCTATGCTAAAGTGGTCAGATTCCAGCGGTTCTGACAAATCAGCTGCCATAACTGACTGACTGATATTGACGTCGGGCAAGAGAATTGATAGCATGTATTCTCTCCCCACTAAGTCCACAGCGACCATATTTAAAACTGGACGTAGGAATACAGATTTGATCTTAATATTATAGTTGATGGCGTCAAGACTCCGACTATCAAAAATCCTAAAATTTTAGGTGTAACTTCTGATAGTCTAAGCTCCTTCACTCCTCATATGATGGCGATTATCGCCAAAGTACAGAGCCGCAACAAATTCCTCAAGTCGTAAGACGTCAGCACATGGGGAAAGGACAAAGAAACGTCGTTGGCAACTTACAAGGCAATCAGCCGGCCGGTCCTTAACTACGCCGCACCAATATGGTTGCCTGGAATGCATTGGAACGTTGACGAGAAAGCTTCAAACCTGACAGAATACTGCACTCCGGACTACGACAGTATGCCTCTTGATGTCTCCTATCCAACACCTGCATAGTGAGGCTCGTATGCTCCCAATTAAGGAGAAATTTAACTCCTCTCCAGGCAGGCCTTCGCCAAAACAACACATTTATATTAATATTAATTTCACACATTTCTTCTTTCCTAATTTCTCAAAAATCTTCCATTGCAATATTTTTTTTAAACAAAATTACATCATTCAAACCGTACCACCCTAATATTTTGCCAAAAATACTTTAAGCTGAACAATGACCAACAAATTCATCATTTTTCCATGCATATGAAATACAAAAGATTGTTCATTTCATTTACTCTTTCTTTAATTCGCGTCTCTAGAGACATCAATCTTTAAGCGCCATCAAGGTGAGTGCAATTAATCGCTGAAATTCGGCGAACAAAGCTTCCTCTTCATCTGCTACGTTTGCTACAAAACTGCTTTTCCGCTTAGTCAGTCAGTTGCTGCCGTAAGGTTACACAAAATCAATGTCACCTAAAAAGGTGTTAATTTTTTAAAAAGAATAAACAATAATTTCAAGTACATCATGACTTGTATAGCCTAGATCGGACAACACAAAATGACGTTCAAGTACAAAAGCCAATATGTTTGCTTATACATTAATAGTTATGAAATAAATATAACTTAAATATAACTATTTTTGTGCTTGTGGTCAAAAAAGATGACCGTGACCAGTAAATGTAATGCACTGATTTCACAAAAAAAAATATTTTTGCTGACTCGACTGAATAAGCAAAATGTGGCAACTTTCTTTTTCTGGTTTTTTTCTGTTTGAACTTAAAATTATTGAAATAAGCAAAAATATTTGCTGTTGTTAATGAAATGACCTTTGAGGAATGATTTCATTTTTTTTCTGATATTTGAAAATAAATAATTTAAAAAGATTTTTTAAAGAAATTTTTACTTCAAAATTCGTATATTTTCATGAAAAGCATGATTTTTGTAAAAAAAAATTGAAAGAAAAAATCCCTAAATAATTTTAGAAGATTTTTAAAAACAAATTTTACTTCAAAATTTGTATATTTCTATGAAAAAACATAATTTTTTGATAAAAAAAAATTACAAGAAAAAATCCCTAACAATTAAAAAAAAAAAAATTTAAAACAAATTTTACTTCAAAATCGTATATTTTCATCAAAAGCATAGTTTTTGTAAAAAAAAATTGTAAGAAAAAATCCCTAAATACTTTTAAAATATTTATTACAGAAATTTTTGCTTCAAAATGCGTATATTTCTATGAAAAGAACATGATTTTTGTAATTTATTTTTAATAAAAAAGCAAATTTATTTTTATTCTTGTGATGACTTATGACTTGTTTTAAATTATAAAACATATTTTAGATATTTAAATTTCATTTACTTACAAAAAATTAGGTATTTCACTAATTTTGAATTTTTTTCGAAACTACATAAGTATATTCCAAATTAAAAAAAAATCTTTGCATTCAAGTTTGTCGCTTAAGTCTTATGTTTGCTTTAATTTTATGTGGCCCGAAGAGAATATACAATGTATGAAGGGGATATATCAGAAATTAAAAAACCAATTAGATTTCGTTAAAGTAATTTTAAATGTTGTAATTAATTTGAAGGATTAAGCAAAATAAAATTTTTTGACAAAATGGCGGTTTCTCAAAAAAAATCGATTTTCGACCAAATTTCGGTCTTAAATTTTTTATAAAAAAATATTTATCGGTGAGAAAAATCTTCGATTAATTACTAAAAAATATATTTGAGAAGCTCGCGTTAAATTTTGAGACTAATTGGCTTAGCCGTTTTCCAGTAATGTTGGTCACCGACTTGAAAACATCATTTTGAGAAAAACGCGTTTAAAGTTTGAAAACATCATTTTGAGAAAAACGCGTTTAAAGTTTGGAAAGCCCTTCCAAGCACTCTGAAACACCTTTTCAAATTTGCGTCTAACTTCGAAAATATTCACCGGAGTGATATGAAGTTTTCTGTGTGTATTCTTAAAAATATAAATATTAAGAAAATAAAAAAAATCGGTTTTTTTTGAAATTTCTAACTGTATATAATTCCTTAAGTTCACCCTAAGTTTTACAAGTACATATACGTATGTACATACTCGTATATGATCAGTTGATGAGTTGAGTGGATTTAACAATGTCAGTATCTCTGTCTGTACATAGGCGTTCTACGGACTCGGTTCTTTTTAGATCGAGCAGAAACTCTGTAAACGTTCTTTCTTTCCCAAAAGTCGATTAATTTGTTGGAGTCTCCGATGACGGAGCGCTCTACCTCTAGCTGCTATACAAACTGACCGATCATTTTATGCAATAAGAAATGCAATTATGAAGGGTATTGCAGCTTTCTTGCAGCCGAAGTTAACATTTGTGCTTGTTTTGTAGGCTTTAATATTATATTTTTGTTGTTAAGAAATCCTTTAAGTTGTTAAAATATATAAAAATATATATATATATTTGTAAATATATATACTTTCTTTTTTTTTGTAAAAATTGTGTAAGCTATAAAAATTGCTTTCAACCACAAACGCAGAATCAATCGCTTACTATACAGTATTCAGCAACTGTAGTTTGAATTATTCTCAATTCATCTTAGATAACTTTTCAATCTACATAAATTTCTAATAAAATTGTCTGTATTTTTTACGACAGTGATCACGAAAGCGTTTAACTTTTGCATGCATTTATGGCATTTTCTAATAATTTTCATGATAGTTTTAGGTCAGTTATCGAATTCGCGTGCTAGTAATTACTAAATCAAAGTTCGATAGTTATTTTACGGACTGCAATGTGACTCTCGCAATAAAAAAATAATAATAATAAAATGACACATATAAAACTAAATAATTATTGTTTATTGAAAATACTAATAATCAAGATAAATTAATTTAAATTAGAAAATTAATCGAATATTTTAAATTAACATAAAAAAAAAATAATTATAAAATGTATAAATATTTTCATTTAAGAATTATAATAAAAATATTTATTATAAAATATATAAATAATTTCATTGAAGAATAATAACAAAAATATTTATTATAAAATATATATTTTCATGGAAAAATGATAATAAAGCTAAATTAATGGATTAAAAGCATCAAAAGGGGCAACATACATATATAACTACCCAATTGTTGACTCATTCTGAATAAACTATAATTATTATTGTTGTTATTGCAAAGTTGTGTATTTTACGGCTTTAACTTTTTTAATTGAAAATCCTGCTTTTAAAATCAATTACTGTTATCAAATAACCGCTTTCGCTGTTCTCACTTTTTTCCTAACCTTAAACTTGTTTTGTCGGATAATCTTCGTTAAATTTTCCATTATATATGTACTTAAAATTTACATTTTATCAGATATAAACCTATGTATGTACATTTGTATTTTTTTGATCCCACGTAGAAGAAAAATGATGACGTTACGTCCTTAAGATGAGGACTCCAATCTCCAGTTCGACATACAGAAAGTGAGGATATTGATGTTAAGTTCGTAGAGAGAGTGAATTGTAACTCTTATTGTACCTAAGGGCCTGGGACCTGTGGTTTAAAAACCACTACGAGCTTTCATGCGAAAATATATTGCTGAGGTATATCACTTTGTCGGGTTTATAGAGTAAAAAACTCAAAAATCAACAAGTATTTTGTGTACAGAATCGTTGCGAATGTTGGAAAAGGCTTACGGTGTTTCAGTTTTAACAAAACCACAAGCCTATGAGCGGTACAAAGCCTTCAAAGACGGTCGAGAGATCGTTAAAGACATGTCTCGTTCTGTACGACCTTCGACTTCTTCAATTGATGAAAATATTAAAAAAATGAAGCATATGATGCTTCAAAATCAGCAGGCAAGTGTAAGAGAGATGGCAAGAGAGCTCGATATCTCTAGCGAGTCCATTCGAATGATTTTGGTGGGTATTTTAGGTATAAAACGCGTTCTTGCGCGACTCATCCCGATAAAGCTGAATTTTTTCAAAAAGAGTACAATTTAAAGCCAACAAAGCAATGAATATGAATCGATCAATTACCATATTTACCAGATTGGGCTTTACTTACAATATCTGGGTCTTTTTTTGTCACAATGTATATATCTTTACATGAAACTTCACAATATATGTATATATGTATATTATATAAATTGAACTCTTTACTGAGTGCCACATAACAACTCTTACAAAAGTCTACAGATTTTCATAAGAAAACGTGATTGGTAAATTAAGTCTGACTTAACTGTGGACTTCGTACTTATTTAAAGATATGCTAGCAAGATTTTTATGTGCAATTACATATCAATTTAACATACAATACACATTCACATGTACATATCTATGTTTATTGCAGGTGTGGTAAGAAAATGATGAAAAAATCACGTTAAACTCACTGTGGATGACCCGCAGCTCAAGGTAAGCGCCATTTCCATTGACCAAACTACAACAACTACTAAGCTTAAGAGTGTGTATTTACTTAGTGGCATTACAAAATATGTATTTGCGTTATGACAGCTCATTATTATTGTTATTATTATTTTAATTGCCTTTTCACAACACTACGCATGCAACTGATAAGCCACTTCCACATCACGTAAAGGAAATGGAAAGTCTGCTGGTTTACCACATCGCACACACCTTCCCCATAAGATAGGTTATGCCCTAAGTATGCGCTCAAATATAGTTGCCGGTCAGCTAATTATCACTTTTTAATTGCATTTAGCACTGTATGATTAAGTTTCACGAATCTGCGCTCATTTCGGGTGCCCCCTTTGCATATGAATCGCGTGTTGCCGTTAGTTGTTGTAAAGTGTTGTTATATAATAAGTATTACTTTTATGTCAAACGTATTTGTTGTTATTTTTTTGTAATTGTATACTAGCTATGTATTTTAAAATTTAAATTATTGGTTACATTGAGTTACTTAAGCGGTATAAGACCAATTTCGTTGTTTATTAAAATATTTATGCTTTTAATTTATCTGTCTTGTTTTTGTAGTGGATTGTACTAGAAAGTATTTGCCATAACAAATTGTATGCCATTAAAAATGAAATAAGAAATTTTTGCCAGTTTTCCGATCAAGAAAAAAACATTAAGTTTTACAGGGTGACCAAACTATATAAAAAAAAACTGCCTGTTGGAAAATTTTGATTAAAAAATTATAAAATTATTTTTTAGATTCCAAGAGATCATAAAAAACGAGATCAGAGGAGGGGAGGGAGACATATTTTCAAATTTAAATTTTTACTATTTTTTTTTAATTCGAAACAGTAAAAAAAATAGTACAAAAATTATTTCGTAAAAAATCGTTCCAAATTTTGCATTCTAAATTACTATTTTTTCTAGATTACTATTTTTCTTGGTGTCAAATTGCTAGGAGGTTCGAAATCGCAGATGCCTCGTTTTTGAGACCCCATTTTCATCAGCATCAAATTTTTGGAAATTTTAAAATAATTAACTTTTTTATTTTTTTGGTTTTTCTGTATTCTGGGAATGTTAATAAAGAACTAAAAAATGAGAGGAAAAAACTACGAATTTTCAAATATTACCTGAAGTTAATGCCTCTAGACTAGAATACCCCTTCAGAAAAGAGCAATAAATTATGAAGGGGGACAAATGTGGAAAAATTACCCAAATTTCTTACTCAAAAGATCCCCAAAATCCATAACAAACACAGTTTTATACCACTAACTATAAGAGAAGGAGTTGCAAGGCGACAAAAAAAAATTGGAAGTTTTTTTCGAATTTTTCAATTTAGAAAAAAGTTTTCAATTTTGGAAAAAAATTAGTTGGTTTTTTATTCTTGATGTAAATGCTGACCATATACAGTCCTAAAAATAATTAACGAAAGACAAGCAAAGAATGCTATAGGATGACAAGCAAAACGATGGAACACATTTTCCATAAAAATCGGTACTACGAGGTTTGACAATTAAGTAATGAGACTGATTTTATTGCCGCGCTTGTGGTAAACCTGTGACCTTGAAATTCCCTTTCTCTTCTTCTGGCATCCCTGCCCTCTCCATTGATATACGTACGATCGCTCTAGCTTATTTGGTTCGCCTGGTGCGTCAAGTTGAGTAGACGTGTGTTTGTAGTGCTCGTCACGAAAATGGAAAAACGAAATCAAGCAGCATCGAATGAACGTCGCAAAAGACTGTTTGGAACAAGTGGAAAGCGATCCCACGCTGCTTGATCGAGTTATTACAGGCGATGAGAGCTGGTTTTTCCAATACGATCCGGAAACCAAACGCCAAAGCTCACAATGGTTGTCTCCGCGCGCACCCCGCTCGAAGAGCTCAAGTCGAAGGTGAAAACGATGATTATTGCCTTTTTTTGATAGCCATGGAGTCGTCCACAAAGAATTCGTTCCACCGGGAAAAACTGTGAATCAAGTCTACAATTTCCAAGTACTCGAAAGATTGCGAAAACGAGTCAACAGGGTGCGCCCAGACATCGCTCGCAACTGGATCCGTCATCACGACAACGCGCCATGCCACACCGCCCTCAGCCTATCCCAGTATTTGGCCTCTAAAGGGATCGACGTGTTGCAACAGCCGCCTTATTCACTCGACATGTCACTTGTCATGTGACTTTTTTTTTGTTTCCTAAAACAAAATCGGTGGTCAAAGGAACCCATTTTGAGTCGATTACGGACATCCAGGCGGCCGTGACGAGGGTACTCGCAGACATCCCAGTCAAAGCGTTCCAGAAATGTTACGAAACATGGAAACGCGTTGGAATCGCTGTATAGCTGCCCAAATGGACTACTTTGAAGGGGATGGCAGAGTTATAGAATAATTTTCAAATATACGGTTTTTATGGAATCAGTCTCATTACTTAATTGTCATACCTCATAGAACCCATTTTTTATAATTTTGACAGTAGCCTTGCAACTAAATCGTTTCGAGTCTTGTCATTTGAACTTCAAAAATATTTTTTACACTACAATCCATATTTTCGATAATTATTCCTCGAAGAAAGCTTAGGTTATAAATATTTATGACTCACTCGATCTAAAGCTATAATTTTATAATCACTTTCTTTTGCTTATGAATACATTCTCTTCTCAATCCAAACAATGTGGACACACAATATCGAGTTATTTATGATTATTTTGAGCAATTTTTATCTAGGAATCAAAGGAAGATTCGAGAGGAACTGGACAAGTGCGCTTTATGTAGACTATTATTTTTCAACTTCCGAGAGATGAATTTTCGAATTTTTTTATAAGTTGCGATATATCAAAGAGTTTTAGACACCTACCTTATTTACGAGCATTAAATTCAATTCCTGACTTGCTGAATCGACCATCTACATATACATGAAAGCAACCCTAATCGCCATCGTTTTGTCAGATAACAGCTTTGCTATCGTTAACTCTTGATACTAACATGCTTACGTAATGACATAGTATTTAATTTTAGTATTTAAGCCTATTCTTCAGCAACCACATACAATTTCTTGTGTTGAAGCTTAGCTTGAGTTTCGTGGCGCTCACCATATTTAGTACGTCCACAATTTGACCCACTTTTCGAAAAATAAAATCAAATAAAACTTGTTTTCCACAGACACTTCATTACATTTGAGTTTACTTCTTTTCTACAGTTGTCAGTGGTTTTTGGCAACACAACGCCACACGCAAGGCCAACCGGCCATACTAGTATAAATCTTTTAGTTGAAAACATATAATTTTGCCAATTTCTTATTCAATTAAGTGGCCAACAAGTTTGTGAGTTGTAACAAATTAGCAGATACTGGATAGGCAGACTTTTTTATAAGGCGATATATTTTCATTTAAGCATACATACATATCATAGATTGTAGCTTTAAGTTAATATAAAAATGTATATTTACAGTGTCACGTAGAATGCTCGTTTCGCTTTAGATTTGCTAGTCTATGAGTTTTTGTTATTCCCTTCACTCAGCATCATTATTACAAAATTTGATTTAGAACTGTGCTGGATCTAATAAAAGAGACTTCAAGGCCTCTTTCAGCTTATTAAACTTGAAATCCAACTAAACTAAATTTCCACGGCTACAGTTGCTTAACAAAAATGTGAATCACATATTTGACAAAGCTAACTGAAAACTATACATGAAACTCCATGAATTTGCGGAAAAAGCTTCAGAAAAACCAAAACAGTTAAAATAGAATTATTTTATAAATAAAAGAATTTGTCAACCCGTTGAAATTAGACGAATTAGAGAGCAAGAAAAGCAATGATTGTTAAACTAAGAAGGAAGGTCTGCAAAAACTAAAATATCTCTCGGTAAATTTAAAAAATTATAACTGTATATAGGCTTAATTGTAAAGAAGAAATGAAAGACGAATGTTCCTAACCGTATTTACATAACTCTCCAATCATGTCAGTAGAAAATTGACTCTGAATAGGAACCGCAGTGGTTGAAATATTTTTTTTTTTGAACTTTAACATTGTTTGATATCACTACAACTAGTTTCAAAAACTAACAAGCAGTTTGATTTGAATAACTTAAAAACAAATTACATAGAAATTAATACTAATATTCATACATATATGGTATATAATTAATTCCTTTATATTTTAGCTTGCAACTAAGCTATATGGTTTTTTTCTACATAATCGACTAGAGCGGCATGTGTCTAAAAGAAGATTTCTCGCCTCCTCGTTCACATGTGCATTAAGCCTTTTGTAGTGGGCATCTGCCTGACTCCTTATTTCTTCGGCGACTGTATTCATCCTTAGGTCTCGATGAATATCAGCATTTCTGCAGTAAGATGAGATATGCAACAAAAAACTTACGGTTACTATAATGGTATAGTTACCAGTTACTTTCTATATAATTTTCTAGCTTTCTACATATCTCAATAAGCACCTCTCTATTATCCAGAAAGTCCAGTATTTCACGGTCTGGGAACCATAATTTAAATTTGAGGCCTATCTCCGGATCTTTTTGGCAGTTCAGAAGCAAATATTTACTATCTCGGATTGCTAAACCAATTGATTCTAAAGTTTTTAGTTTTTGGTAAAATTCTTATGGATTTTTTAACGACGGTATGATCAATCATTGAAATTTACAGGTTTTTATACATAAAACTTGTTAGCATCAAATTTTCGGACATAACGAGAATTTTCAAAAGTTTTCAGCGAATATAAGTCCTGCTTATTCACTGCTGGGGGTTCTCAGGATATCCCATATTTTCTTGTGCCTAAATAGTTGGTCATAGGTTCCTTGGTTATAAGAAAAGGTTGGCATTAATACAAGTTTCAGAAACACTTTAGCGAACTATATACTATAAGTGGAAGAAAAAATGTTGTTCTATAAAATTCTATAGCACTCTAAGGCGTGAAGTCACGACCACCGTTTTCTCGTTTCTATATTTATACCCTAAACAAGGTATATTAAGTTTGCCAAGATGTTTTCAACACCCAAAAGAAAACTTCGGAGCCCCTGCAAAGTATATATAGTATAACTGATACTAAGACTTACCGATCTAAACAGGGTTAAATCTTCGAAATAACAGTCCTTGAACGGATACATTCCGGCAACGTAGAGCCGGCTGTTGTGGGAATTGAATATATAATTGATAAACGTGACGTGCTGAGTCGGTTTGACCGTGTTCGTCTACATACATATATGCGAACTAACCCCTCAGTTTACGAGATTTCGAACAGTGGTTTTGCACACGTCCGTTGGAACCGCTGAGATTAAACTCTTATAGCTTAAAGTTGTCATATAAACTGAACGACCGGAAACAAGTGCTGGAAAATTGTTTTCATTTGACAGGTATCTTCATGTTCTTCGGCACGGTTTATGGACCAAGGTAATAATGCAATATGCGAGGAAACTGTTCAGATCGGTCCACTATGGCATATAACTGCCATGCAGTAAATTGAACGATCAGAATCAAGTGCTTGTATGGAAAGCTTTTTCAGATATTTACGAGATATTTTCACGAAATTTGGGATTGGTTATTATCACAGTGCAGTATCCGATCGTGTTCAAGATATAGACGATTTTATACCACTTTTATATATGTTATAAATAATGCGCCTGTGAAGGGTATGATAGCTTCGGTACAGCTGAAGTTAACGTTTTCTTGTTTTGATAAATGAAAATCTTCTGCGATTTATTATTGAAGAAAATACCATTAAATAAATAGCTATGTATTTCTTTAACTGTTCATACTCATACATACATACATATAATTGCAAAAAGTCCCATTTGCGATTTGCATAGCGGTTTGAGTCATCTTCGGACTGACGTTGACTTGGCGAGCAATCAGCGATTGAACTGTGTGAAGTCATGTATGCCCTCGCATGTACTTACATATATACATATGTATGTGCTTAAGTGCATGTAACCGCAACTTTAAGATATGCATGCATGTATATACATATGTATATGTAGATTGCACGTACTACCTTATAATAAAATGCTTAGCTATGTATGTGCCTACATATGTCGTTGGCATATATTTAAGCGCTCCGATAGCAAAATAGAGTTAACCGAAAATAGGCGGAACGTAAAATTTTGTACAAGTACGCACGTGTATAATTGCAAAGAGTGGAATTTTTGCCTTTTTGTGCCTTACATTTTCATGCGCTCCGAAATTGTACACACTACGTTACCAGCCACTTTGTTGCTATTATTGCTGTGCGCTTTCAGCTTGCTACAACAAATTTGTTTGGTAGCAAAAATCGCAACAATTGTTATTTAAAATATTTTTATTTGCGTTTTTTTTTCATTATACCCCACTATGTTAAGCGCTGCATTGGCCGCAACTGTTGCGCATGCTCAATTGGTTTTTTGCATATTTTGGTTTTACTGTCAACGAAATATTTTCAATTGTTATCATTTTTACATAGCTATAACATTTATAACTAGTTTAAATTATTTTTTTAGTTTTTTATAATTTTTTTGAATTTAGTTCTGTCTCAGACATGTAAATAAAATAATAATCTCAGCATTCTTTTCGCATAAATTCGTATAGTTCGCAGCTGGCCAATCACTTTACTCACCGATAATTGATTTTAATTGTTTACTATTGCTCTTCGGTCTCTGCGCCGCCTTTGCTCTGCTCAAAAACCAACTTTTTTTCTGCTCCAAAATGCTTTCTTCAAACTCTTCACTTTTTCTCACTTCTTTTTTCACACTAAACTTTTTTTGTGACGCTTTCTGTATGCGGGTAGTCATGAAAATGTGTTATTTGTAAATCGAAACTCTGCTCTTTTTCAGTTTTCTCACTTTGCACAATTCCGCTTGTAATTGCTTGCGTACCGTCGTCTTTGCCAATTTGCACTAACAGCTAAACACTGTCTGTTGTCCACTTAATCCTCAAAACGCTTTAATTGCCCCTCTCAAGCGATAACTTTAATATTAGTTTCTTTAATTCCAACAGGTATTTTATTTAGTTTGCCACTAATCTCAAGCGATTAAATCGTTTTACTTGCGTTGATCGTGCGATTTGTTGTCTTCGCGTCTGTTGTGCGCGAGTAACTGGTATTTGTTGGCTTGGTGGGAAAACTCAAATATACAATGGCCGAAATGTGCGTACTAAAGAGTGTGGCGGCACAGCTTCATGTGTGGCGAAATGCTCCGCGTTGTGGCTTTTTGTGTTGCGTCTGTGTTCCTTCTGGCAGTTTGCCACCTTCGCTGGGAGCTGTTGAGCGCACAAGCAATATTGGAGCAACTAAGCTCAGCTTGTTACTCAAACTACGATCAGATTGAAAGCTTTTATTTGTTCGAGCTTGAGTTTTGAGTGATCAGCTTGTTTGAGCTGTGAATAAAGCTTAGCACTAAAGTTAGGCGACTTAAAGTTCATAGAGCTTTTTTGACAATGCTTAAGCTCGCACTCATTTTTGAAAAGCTTTAAGCTAAGTTATTGTCCAAAGCTCGTTTTAAAGCTCAGTATTGGTACAAACAGCTCTTTTTGAATCGTTACAAAATCCGAATACTTCTCGGTCAAAAAGATCGCTGTATACGTGGTGTGGTTAATGAGTTATAGTGTATATAGAATAGATAAAGGGCAATTAAGCAATTAAAATACAGCCAGACACCTCTAAATTAGGCGACGACCGAAAAACGTTTCACTTATAGAGTTTTGAAAATAATTCCAAAACTCCAAAACAGAACTCTATTAGAGACTGTTCCAATCCGAAAAGAACTGTGAAATGGATTAAGAACTTTTTGAAGATTACTTTTCAATTCAGATGCGTTGAAAATAGGAAATCTGTATTTTTTACCTCTTAAAACCCTTGATGAAACTCATTTGACACACATAATTTAGCCATATCCTGAGGAACTTACATACCGAACTATTCCGTGTCCTAAGACTACTGGGCTGCCTGCATATTTAAAATATCCCTTGTGCTCTTCGAGGTATATACATATGTGAATATCAAACCAAGAACAATATAAATGGAATGAAGTTCAATCTTATAGCGTTGGTCCCGCTCTTCAATCGCCACACCTTGTATCCAAGCTTTCTTATATTTATTGGGCTAATAAGTTTATTGAGGGACCACAAAAGTTGCATTTATTAATTCAGAAATAGAAGCTATTGATAATCTTATCGTTTATTGGGATTATCTTTAATCGTTTTTTATGATTTATAAGATAAGATACTTTGCAATAAATTCCAAAAATAACACTAAACCTCAAAATGATTTATTATAATTCAATAACTTCTTCTTGTGTAACCCTGCAATGGCGCAAACGGTATGAAAGAAATACTATACTTTGTACAGTATACAAGGTATGACAATTAAGTAATGAGACTGATTCCATAAAAACCGTATATTTGAAAATTATTCTACAATTCTGCCATCCCCTTCAAAGTAGTCCCCTTGGACAGCTATACAGCGATTCCAGCGCGTTTTCCATGCTTCGTAACATTTCCGGAACGCTTTGACTGGGATGTCCGCGAGTACCCTCGTCACGGCCGCATGGATGTCCGTAATCGACTCAAAATGGGTTCCTTTGACCACTGATTTTGTTTTAGGAAACAAAAAAAAGTCACAGGGTGAGGGAGCTGCCCAATGAAGCCGCCGGCCCATAGTCCGCACTAAACCATATTTTTTTCTGATGCAATGGAATACGTGTACTATATATTGCTGCCTGACCAATAACGCATATTTTTTGCTTATTGACGAAGCCATTCAACCAGAAATGAGCCTCATCGCTGAAGATTATTTTTCGATGAAAATCCGGATCATTTTCTAGTTGTTGCTCAGCCCAATTCAAAAACATACGACGATTCTGGTGGTCAATCTCTTATAACGATGTGGGTTAAGATCTTTTTACAAAATTTGCCACAACGACGTCACAGAGATGTCCAAGGCTTGAGAACGACGTGTGAGGGACTGATTTGGATCTTCCTCAGTAAATGCGCTAGCGGCAGCATTCTTCACTTCTTTGTCTCAGTGACACGTGAACATTTTGTACTGTACCTGTGGATTCAAATTTTTCTACAAGACTCTCAGTTGTTGACCGGACAGGACGATTATGACGACCATAA
The DNA here is from genome assembly GCA_037783105.1 of Bactrocera zonata. Lineage (NCBI taxonomy): Eukaryota > Metazoa > Arthropoda > Insecta > Diptera > Tephritidae > Bactrocera > Bactrocera zonata. The sequence continues at coordinate 158,870 of JBAWJQ010000568.1, forward strand.
ATTGGACGTAGCGCTCTTAAAATTGAGGCCACTGGCTCCGAATTTCGGTAGTAAATTTTAATAATTTCGAATCGTTGTTGGATCGTATATCTTTAAATGATGAAATGACAAACCTTACTGAAGAGAATTGTCAAAAGAGCGGGTAAAGATATTTGCTGTTCCTATCGGTCTACTTTTGTAACGTCCCTGTTGAAGACCCCATTATCTATATAAATGATCAGGATGACGAGAAGAGTTGAAATCCGAGTGACTGTCGGTCTGTCCACCCGTCCGTGCAAGCTGTAACTGGACTAAAAATTTAGATAACTGACCTTGGCAACAAACAAAAAATTACGAGTTCGTAGGTGGGCGTAATCAGACCACTGCCACACCCACAAAACGCCATTAACCAATAACCTATAAAGTTCCATAACTAAATGGAGGGCATGGCGGCCATATAAAATTTTAAATTCGAAGATAGAGCGTAAAATATTGAGTGTAGCGTTTGCTGTATAGCACGTAGCGCCGTTCTGCTGGAACCAAATGTTGTCCAAGTCTTCCTCTTCAATTTGCTTGACGAAAAATGGGGTAACGTTGCGCGATATCGCTCCTTGATGGTTACGGCGGTTCCTTCTTCATTTTCGAAGAAAAATGGGCCGATGATTCCACCAGACCAAAATCCGCACCATACAGTGATTCACGCTGGGTGCATTAGCTTCTCGACGATTACGTGCGGATTTTCTGTACCCCAAATGCGACAATTCTGCTTGTTAACGTAACCATCGAGGTGGAAATGAGCCGCGTCCGAAAAGATGATTTTTCGGTAAAACGAACTTTGGAAAAAAGTTTTCAATATTTCCCAGTTTTCTTCTAGTGAGTAGCGACCCATTTCGTAAGTTTTAGACTTTTTACTGAATATCTGTCATCTTCCGAATGGTATTTGATGTTTCCAATGTCGAAATATAGATAATTCAAATTTAAAACGTTAGATGACCCACCCTATATATTACTTTATTCCTAATACTTCTTTGGTTGGTTAAATGAAAATGGGGAGGCGAATGAGTGCCAGATAGCAGGCGATCTCACTTAGCCCCTATTAGGCTCATTTTGCTGCCGAGTGGTAACTAACTTTAGTTTTATTCAGAATTCAGTGGTATGGTAAGAAACCTGTTTTTTCCGGTTTCCGCCGAATCCATTTTTAGAAGGTGGGATCTTAAGGGTAGTTGCTCTGTGATGACCCCTACTATATTACTAAGTTCCTCATCCTCGAAGTAGGAGCTGCTTGGTCTGTCCACCATCAACAATATTCCAAAGAAACTTTGTGGTATACCCCGGGTTGCTAGTGTTCCAAAATCTGAGGTGTTGATCTAGAGTTCATTGCTTTAAAAAGGCCTTGAAGGAGCTGAATGATCTCGGGTAGCTTAGGGTGTGTTTTTAGCGGCCTCCAACTGAACATTCGCATAGATAATGTTCCAGCGCTTTATCATCCTCCGCACATGCTCTGCATACCGCCAAATAAACTTTTCACAATTTCTGAAGTGAGATCTTAAAGGTAGGTACCCTGTGAAGACCTCTACAATATTACAATGTTCCATTTTGCCTAGCAATGAAAACTTTTTGGTCTGTCCACCATCAGCAATATCCCAAACAAGAACCTGAGGTGCTTCTCTTGAGTCAATCGCTTCAAATAACACACAACTCCCGGGCAGGTCAGCCAAGGTACCCAGTTGAGTACTCACAGGTGTCCAGTTACCTACTGAGAGTCTAGTTATTGCCTTGCGTACCTAACACAATGAGATGTAGTATTGGCAGTGTTTTATTACTTTATATAAATTCTGAAAATACATTATTCCATGTGAAAATATATGCGAATATGTCCTTAATAAGAAAATTGGAATGAAATGGTATAATCTTGGGTACATATCAAAAAAATCATCGGTTATTTTCTGCCGTTTACCTACCGAATTTTAGTAATATTGACTTCAAGTAGTTGCATTACTTGCTCCAAGTTGGCCGCCAATCCACATATCACAACGCCTCAAAATAATTTCTAAGAATACTGTATAGTTAATGCTCCTTGAATAAAAAAAAAATGAAGTTTCTTTCGGTTACTTAGATCCGACCCGACTCTCAGGCGAACGAGAAAGATTTACCAACCGCCTTCGATTGCTAATTTCCATGTACATTATGTTTGAGCTCTACTCTATGGTGACAAAATTTATGAGTTAAAGCAACAACAAAGTTGACACATTTATATAAAAACAAAAAAGAGTATATGGATACCTCAACTGTTTGTTCGTTTCGCCATTTTCGATGTTTTAACAGATCCTGCTGTTTACGTATCTGTTTCATGAAGAAACCATTGGAAATAATCCACCGAGAATATGTAAAGATGCAACTTTTTAATTTGTGGCCAAATTTCATGTGATCCTGATAATAAATTTTGTCAATGTGGTAAACACGTAAAGACCATTTCTGTGTAAAGTCCATTAATAATTTGAAATTATACAAGGGCATTCACTTTAAAATTAGAAACAGATTATTCTCTTATGAGTAAATACATGACAACACGAAAATAGATCTGCTATATTGGACACTTTCGGAATACACACGGCGTATACCATTACTGATATACATACTTATACATATGTACGTATATAAATATGTTACTATATATACACATACATAGTACACATGAGCACTTGATGATGTTTGTCGCTATCGAAAGAAATTAAATGCATTGTTTCTAATCAGCAAAGCTGAGCTCTCAAACGCTTATCAGTGAACGACACCGAATGCACTTGATTTTTTGTCGAACATACTTGTGCAAGTGTATACTATATATATGAGAATATTTAATATTATACATACATATACTATATATATATATTTTTGTAAGAATTTGCTGCGATATCGTAATGGCTGCTTGTGAATGTCACAGAACTGGAACAACGATCGTTGCAATGACGCGACGATAAAACAAAGAAAGAAAACAATTGGTACAACGACAATTGTGATAAGCAAATATGAGGGTCTTAAGGAGCGAATTTCTCCAGCAAGTTACGACAGAATAATTGTTTTCAAAGAATATTCTTAAAACAACGTCGACCTTAATGGATATTTTCATAGCTAGAGTTTTTTTTATTTGGGGGTTGCTATTTGGGACCTTTTAATACAAATCAAACTATCACAAAACGAATTAGTAAGGAGCAAACTTAAAGAAGCTCGATAGTAGCAATAACTCAGATGAATCCATTAGCTTTTAATTATGGAAAGGGAGCCATTTTTTTGATAATTTGAGCTTATAGTAAACCTTTTATTAGAATGAAGACACAGCCTAGGAATATCAAGAGGAGTTTTCTAAAATTTTCTAACTATCAGACCATAAAATTACTGTCGAAGCGGCAGATAGACATTTGACACCTTTTAATGGGGATCAGTTAATTTCTCATTCTCCGAATGGTACTGACCACCGCTTTGGCTCCGTAAATATATTATTTTAAAGACCCGCGTTTAATTATGTCGGAACGTCTTTCCTTTTATGTAGCGTTAATTGAACTTGATGACAAAGCAATAAAAACTCGCCTCTATACAGCGTTTAGGCTCATTGCTCTCTGAATGAGATGTCTGATTAATGTCTACGTAAAAAGAAGATGATACTGACAGTTGAAGCATTGAAAAAACTCTGGGTTTCAACAAAAATTTTATTAAAATTATTTCAAATCAAGATCGTTCATGATAATTTCCAAAGAAACACACAAAAATAACCGCAGAGAAGGTGTCTTAGTTTTTTCCGAAACTAATTTTTCATATCCTATCTAAAGAAGGATTTCCAAAATTTTTTTGATGGTTAGAGTTCCAGCCTAATGTACGTAATTTAAATAAAAATTTTATTTGAATTTCATAACTCTATGTAGATACCGCCGCATAGTAACCATGCATCCATATATTAGCAAAACTTGTGGAGGAATTTTTCTGACACTTGCTTATCTTTGCCCACACTGCTATAACTTTATTATAGTTAATTAATTTATTACGTGCTCTTTCTAAGCTAATCACCAAAAAATTTTATAAAACCTTTCCCGCTGACTTTGCGATTAACCTTTATGACCGTAATTGTTAGGCAAGTGTTTAGTAGAATAAGGGAAACGATTAAGCATTGCATAATAAATTTCGAGTTTTCATATTAATTCGTTACTGAAAAACGATTTTTAAGGCTTCGATTGTAACACGACTACTAATTGTTGAACCTTAATGCCTTTGTTACACAGTTTTCTTCATATTTTCATCAGTCGCGTTGTCATATCAAAAACCTCAGCCATCATGATTATCTACATAATCGTCGATAATTAGCAAGTTTTTCAAGCCAAAAGCAGAGTTTCACTCATTTAAATTTCTTGATTAATCCAATTTTCCATACACTTATTACAAGACTCGGTCTTCAAAAGCTACAGCTAATTTGAATTTTTTTTCTTTTGATAACCTTTTTCGATTGGCCCTGACCTTTAGACCAACCCTCTCACTGGATTTTGTAGCAGTTTCAACATCATATTCACAATCTCACGTCTCATCACCAGTAAAGAGTCGTCCTCAGCTGCATTCTCAAACTTTTCTTGCGATCTCTATTCGACGTCGATCCGTAAGATGTATTGCGATCATCTGTTATCTCTCTGATGACAGTACGACGATTTCCAAGAACTGTTTCTTCAACCTTTCGATATTATTTTCGTTTACAAAACACTATTGCAAACCCGTTGTTGAAATTTTTTTCCTTGGTAAAAATATCCAGACAAACCTTTCGCATCGTAAACAAACAGCTTCACAGTAAAGGTCATTTGGAGATCAATCTACACACGAAACAAAAAATTCTACGAAAATATGTGTTTAACGATTCGGTTTGCGGGAGTCTATATGGAACAGTCCGAGTCAAATTTAATCAGATGTTATGTCAAAATATTATTTGTCGATTGGTAAATTAAGTTTATTTAAGGCAAAACCTTTAGTATTTTTCTTAAATTTCCGATTTTCTTTTTAATAAACAACTGGAGTTCACTGCAAAACAAGGATACCAGCGGCGCTGCTGAAATTCTCTTTTCAAATACCTACCTTTCATTGTTGATCTGTTATGACCGGCCTATAACGATTCACGGTACTCTGAAGCCTAAATCCAAGTTGAAGAGAGTTGGATTCCAAAAAAAATAAAGTACGTATTATATTTTATATATCTCTCCCACATAACACAACCCTAGTTAGATATCATTTTATGCTGTAAAAACAAAGAAATTTCCACAATGACCTTATAATGATAGACGTCAAAGCTTTCAGCTAAAAGATAACATTTGTTTTGCGTGTTGATAAAGAAAATAAAGTAACTAAAGATTTGACCACGCTCTACATTGCATAATCTATTATAAAATTAGCAATAAACTAATTCGCGATATCCACGATTACTCACGCTCTCTTCTAACTTTATAAATATACGGTTAGGACACCACTGATCGCAACCTATCAAGCTAAACAACTTCATTTTATACCTCAAATAGGGAGAGTTTACCACTAAATTTGTAAGATCGGGAAGCGAACGTCAAAATTTAGCATACTGTGACCAATTTGAAGCAACTTGACAGATGGGATAGTCAATTCAGAATTAAAAAATACAGTAAACTTAAATAAGCGCTCTATTAAGCGGACAACTGGACAGAAAGGCTGGTAATATATATAACATAAATATATACAGAAATATTATAATAAAGGGTGATTTTTTAAGAGCTTGATAACTTTTTTAAAAAAAAAAACGCATAAAATTTGCAAAATCTCATCGGTTCTTTATTTGAAACGTTAGATTGGTTCATGACATTTACTTTTTGAAGATAATTTCATTTAAATGTTGACCGCGGCTGCGTCTTAGGTGGTCCATTCGGAAAGTCCAATTTTGGGCAACTTTTTCGAGCATTTCGGCCGGAATAGCCCGAATTTCTTCGGAAATGTTGTCTTCCAAAGCTGGAATAGTTGCTGGCTTATTTCTGTAGACTTTAGACTTGACGTAGCCCCACAAAAAATAGTCTAAAGGCGTTAAATCGCATGATCTTGGTGGCCAACTTACGGGTCCATTTCTTGAGATGAATTGTTGTCCGAAGTTTTCCCTCAAAATGGCCATAGAATCGCGAGCTGTGTGGCATGTAGCGCCATCTTGTTGAAACCACATGTCAACCAAGTTCAGTTCTTCCATTTTTGGCAACAAAAAGTTTGTTAGCATCGAACGATAGCGATCGCCATTCACCGTAACGTTGCGTCCAACAGCATCTTTGAAAAAATACGGTCCAATGATTCCACCAGCGTACAAACCACACCAAACAGTGCATTTTTCGGGATGCATGGGCAGTTCTTGAACGGCTTCTGGTTGCTCTTCACCCCAAATGCGGCAATTTTGCTTATTTACGTAGCCATTCAACCAGAAATGAGCCTCATCGCTCATCGGACACGGACGCGAAACACATTTCGAACCGAACACTGATTTTGGTAATAAAATTCAATGATTTGCAAGCGTTGCTCGTTAGTAAGTCTATTCATGATGAAATGTCAAAGCATACTGAGCATCTTTCTCTTTGACACCATGTCTGACATCCCACGTGATCTGTCAAATACTACTGCATGAAAATCCTAACCTCAAAAAAATCACCCTTTATATGTACATATATACAAGTAAATGATCGTTATCACCAATTCAGCCATGTTCACCTATCTGTGCTTTTACATACATACATATGTATGTATATGCGAACTAGACCCTCAATTTTTGAGCTATCGATTTGAAATCTTTCATACGACTCTTTTTTTCAAAGAAGCTGCTCATTTGTCGGAATCGCCAACAACCATATCATATAGCTGCCATTCAAACTGATCTAATTTCTTCACGAAATCTGGCAGCGATTATCGACATGCAGGGCTTCGGTACAATCAGTACTAACGTTTTTTCTTTCTTTTTTTGCTAATATTTTACAATTCATAAATGATTCGTGTTGTTGTCAGCTACTTAAAATATTTAGTCATTGTTCGCAAGCTTATTTGCATATAAGTTTAAGTACAGTTTTAGGTGCATTTGTATGACGCCTCAACTTTATATTCTTTGTTGCTGTTGCTTTCATAATCGATTTCCCCAACTTTTGTCTTTGTTGTTCTGTAATGTTATTATTTATTATGCAGGCATTCTTATTATTACTATTATTTGTTCATACTACATGTACTGTTTGTTATATTGCTTTATGATCAAGTATTGTATTTTTTACATTGTTGTTATTTCACTTTTATATTGAAACACTAAACTACTTATTTTCAATGTACATATGTTATATATATAGTATGTATGTATATAACGGGGTTTTCAATAAGAGAGTTACGAACGAAATCAATGAAATTCTTTATTCCTGCAAAAGTACCTTCGGTGCCATTATGTATGGAACTCGACTTCTTTTGTATAGCCACCACGGATGCGCTGGTAGAATAACAGACGCCGAACCCAATTTTCGATCGAATACTGCTGCAATTTTACATTCGACATTCGTAGGAAGTTCATCAATCGTCGCTGGCTTCTTGGAATAGACCATAGACTTGACGTAGCCCCACAAGAAATAGTCAAACGGCGTCAAATCGTACGACCGAGGCGACCATTTCACTGGCTAACAAGTTTACCAAACTTGGTTTTCAATAAATCGATTGTGACATTCGCTGTGTGGCTTGCGGCGCCGTCCTGTTGAAACCACATATTGTTCAAGTCCACATCATCCAATTCGGGCCAAAAATATTCAGTTATCATTGAGCGGTAGCGATTCCTATTTACAGTACCGTATCGGTCTTGATCACCACGGAAGAAGTACGGCGCAATCACGCCGTCGGCCCATAAACCGCACCAAGCCGTAATTTTTTCGATGAAAATCCAGATCATTTTCAAGTTATTGCTTAGTACAATTCTCAAACGACGATTCTGGCGGTCAATCGGCTTCAGTTCTTACATCAATTTGATCTTGTAAGAATGTGGGCCAAGATCTTTTCGCAAAATTCGTCAAAACGACGTCACTGAGATACCAAAGCTTGAAAACGACGTGTGAGAGACTGATTTGTGTCTTCCTCCACTAAAACCACAATTGTTGATCTGACAGAACGATTATGACGACCATAAGTTGGACGTAGCGCTCTTAAAGTTGAGGCCACTGTTTCCGAATTTCGGGAGTAAATTTTAATAATTTTGACTCGCTGTTGGACCGTATATCTTTCCATGATGAAATGGCAAATCTTACTGAGGGGAAATGTCAAAGGAACGAGAAATAATTTGGCGTCGTTTGCTGTCCCTATCTACTGTTGTAGCGTCCCTATTGAAAAGCCCTGTATTTTAATACCTTTCCTACCGCACAATGCTCATATCTTTATGAAACGTTATGTATGCTTGCATTTACATGTATATAGTATGTATGTATATAAACATTTGTAGTTATGAGCTTATTGCGCGGTATTTTTTTTTTTTTCATTTTTGTTTTCAATTTGAAAGCGTTGTATCCCTAACACTCATCGGGCAAAGTCCAGAAAATATAAAAATTCCCACATTTATACATATTTGCCCTCACAGATATACAATGTATGTATATCTATATTCGCTGAAACTATTTGAAGAAATACTTAAGAATGTTATATTTATTTGTTTTTCCGTTTATCAACCTCACTTTATGTCTCTATACCTGCATACACATAAATATATATACATATCGTCACCTGAAATGCATAATAACGTATCATCAAAAAATTCGAAATTGAGTGTATTATTGACTACGCTTCATTACTTCAAATTACATACATATGTACATAATATTACTATGTTCAACATATTCAGCTTCTGCGGTCAGATATAAACCATCTTTAACCAATATTAAAATTTTGTTTCAGTCATGTTCCACTTTATTTCGTGTTTCATTCATGCCACTGTAAATTTCCAAAAATGTTGTTACGTTATTTTTCATTTCAGGTGACGATATACAGTAAGTATGAGTGTTGTTGCTATTTCGTTTACCGTATATGTATGTATTTTCGTATATCAATACATTTTATTAATGAGCGTTTAAACACTTATCGATAAGAAACGATCAAATATCAACACACATTTAGCATATGACATATACATACATACACACGTATTTATTATATGTACTGGCCGATATCCACAAGTGGCTGTCATTTAAATTTTTTATTTACATGCATTTTATATACTATGCATGTATGTATATTTCATATTGACTCCACTTTCAAAAATGTGTGGCTTATCAGCAACCGAATGCCTGATTACACTATTTCACATAATTTCACTTTCTTCTGCTAAGCGGAAACTTTATACAAGCTGACTTCGAATCTTGAAGCGCTAGAATGTGGCGAATCGAACAAGCAATACCATGTTAAAACAGATGGGATAATTTGGAATCCTTCGTTAGCATGTCCTTTTTCGCATGCGCAATTATGCTACTATTCTTTCTTGCTCGAGAAATTATTTTTTTCACGTTCATGAACGGTTTAGAAACCCTTTAGTTTTCTTTTTCATAAACTAAACTAAATAGCAATTTTAACCACAAAAGCATGATGGGTCTTTGAAATAGTATAGTCAGCTTTTTGGACATAAAATGAATTACACTGAGCGTAAGGATTAGTTTGGTATGTTGGCTGCTATAAGTAGTCCTTTGTGATACCATAAAGATAAAACTCCTGTACTTCGAATTTATAAGTCAGCATTTTAGATCTATTGCCAACAGTTCGTTCGTGTGACATCTGAAAGTGTAAGCTCCCAAGTGCTTAAGCCTTGAAATCGCAAACGTGGGACAATCAAGATGGATTTTCTGACATGATTCCACCTCATCTTCTTCCAGCTTCGGCAGCTGGCGTTGGGTAAGATTCTCAACCTTACAGCATGGACGCCGATAGGGCCTCTTACATAACTAGGGAGATGCTATCATTACCAATGGCAAAGAGCTCACTAATCGCTTACAATCCAAAAGGATCTTGAGCATGAACCGATAGTAGCCCAGCGCTGGCCAAGTTTCCGCAAAGCCCTGCTATCCATTAGTAAAAAACACGAAGAGTTCACATTCTACTGACAGTGAGGCTAGCGAAAATTCCTTGCCTGCGACTTCGCTGTGTTCCGGCGGTCATACTAGTCTTAGATAGCCTGAAACTGAAGATGGTAGGGAGTTCCTGACAATATACTCCTTCACCAAACTTTCTCCCAAAGTTTTCACCCATCTGTAAAGAAGCTCACCGCCCCTCTACTCCGATGGTTTCTATTAACCTACAGCTCTCTAGGAAGATTGTGGGTAGAGAAAAGGCCGCCAGAGTTTAGTTTGGCGACTCCATGATTCAAATGATTCGGTTTAATGTCAAAGCTGTTGAGAATTTTCAAATGTTCAGACATGTGTTTATTTTTAAATTCCCTGAGTCTTATAGCAACATTCGCGGTCATACACCTTCCGGTGAAACTTAATTCCATCTTTAATAGGTCTTCCAAAGTTGGGATTTTTCATCTTTATCAGCAGTAAATAATCTCATTACTAAAAGTGCTGAATTTCACTTTAATTTTTAAGAGACTGTGTCAATAATTCTTGATAAGGCTGATCGTTTTATCCCTTAGACAGCACATGTAGCATATGGTGAGACAGTATTTTCTTTTTTTCTTCTACACTCCCTTAAAAATCGGCTAAATAATTTTGATAAGCTCGTGATCTCACTGACCCTCCCAGTACATGGTGCTATTTCCCTCTGATAATAGTTCATACACTAATAGGACCGATGTTTCCTATCCAATGTCCTTATGGATATTTTGGATAAACTCCGATACCAGTATTAGAGAACCGCTTAACCAATCTGTGGGAGAACCAAAAATTTATTGGAAATTTTAACAAATTTTCGCTCAAAAATTTATTATTCCAAATTTGCTTTCTATTTCTTTTTATATAAAGCAAAAATTGTACTTTAACCCCTTCTTATCGCCGCTGGGCACACATTATTATCAAAAATAAACATTTGTGAAAACAAGCAACAACGAACCAGTCAATTTATGTACATTCGTTTTAAATAAATAAAAATATGAAATCAAATACTCGCACTGTGTTGATACAAATATGTATATTGACATATGTATGTACATATACATGTTCACTCGTATTACAAGTAGCAACTGCAGCGAAGCTACGAAATATGCAATTGGACTCTGGACATTTTCACATATAGACGAATGCGAACATGCATAAGTACGTGTCTACGACGAAGAACTCCACAAGTGACGCATACTCTATATACTGCTGTGCTATAATCGACGTATGGTGAACAAAAAACTTTGACGTGATAAGACGAACTAGTTATAGTATGTAGTAGTCGTAGAAAACTAAACGAGGGTCACATTAGGAGTTGATTATTTCAAAATATCCTCTGATATTCAACACATTTTTGCCATTATATCAGGGAGCATAATATGAGATACTTATTCATGTTGGGTTCTAGAACGCCACCGCCCAACCTTTCGAAATCCTTTATAGCCTAAAAAAGTTAAAAACCCGATGGCCATCGCCAACATAGCTAACGATTTCCAATTTCCCATGAAAGAACTATAACAGATTCTAAAGAATAAAATATTCGTGGAGCCAGTGTTAGACAAATAACATTATACATAGGGTGTTCTAAAGGCTTCGACAAAACTATCACTGATCTCAAACACAACAGTTAAATGATTTTTATGATACTGCAGATAAGATAAACTTCGAAAAACCTAACAAATTGGGTATTATATGCTTTCCAGTGAAAGAAAAAACGTTGAGTCTTTGAAAGTCAAATGTATCAAAGTCAATATTTGGAAAAAAAATAATATGAAATTAGTAAAAACCATCGATACTTCTTAAGAGTGCTTTTGCTTCGAAATATCTTGAGGTATCCCTGGATTTAATTATTTTAGTTAAGGAATAAAATGTTTTATTGGACGTTCCACCAATATTTTCACAGTTATATCGTCTAGGAAAAAGTTTTAACTGCTGTACCAAGCTTTCCAATGTTAAATTGGTGTTATGACAAGAATCTCAATGACTTATAGTCAACCTAACATATTGAATATCTCGACTCTGGGGTCACATATCTCTTTCATTTATTCAGTATACTGTCATAAGGATATGCAATTTCTAACTGAATGTAGATATGCTCTGTATCCTATAGTGATCCGACCTGAACAATTGAATTTGATTTTGATCGATCAGTTTGTTTGACAGCTGTGTATATCCTATTGTAGTCCAATTTCGACAGTTCCGGCAAAGAAGCATTTCATCAGGAAAACCGAACTTTCCCACACGTTTTTTTCAGGTCAGTTTTAGAGGTATCAACTGGGCAAGTGGTACGCATATCTACCGAAAGTGTTCGTTAGTCTTCCGGAAGGGCTAAATATAATCGTACAGGGCATAAAAGGACTATTTCCGTGGACTGATAATTGGTCGCAGTCACTCGCTCTCTATAAGTTTTAAATTTACAGTTCGTTTAGCAATATTCTGAATATGTTAAATTTAAGGTTCGTTATTGGGCTATGTCAACTTCGGTTCATATAACGAAAACATACTTCTTCTTCTTTATTGGCGTAGACACGGCTCACAAGGTTATAGTCGCATATACAACAGCATGTCAGTCGTTCTTCCTTTTCACTGTTTGGCGCCAATTGGAGATGCCAAGTGTAGCCAGGTCCTTCTCCACCTGATCTTTCCAACGGAGTGGAGGTTTTCCTCTTCTTCTGCTCCTTCTCCACCTGGTCTTTCCAACGGAGTGGAGGTCTTCCTCTTCTTCTGCTTCTTCCAGAGGGTATTGCGTAGAATACTTTCAGAGCTGAAGATGTTCATTCATTCAGATGACATGACCTAGCCATCGTAGCCGCTATCACTTAATTCGCTGAACTATGTCAATGACGTCGTATGTCTCATTCGAATCATCGTTTCATCGACGCCGGTATTAGCCGTTGCCAATGCGTAAAGGACAATTAATGGTCCGTAGAACCTTTCTCTCCAAAAGATGTAACCGTCCATACCTCTGCACCATATAGCAGGGCGGGAATGATGAGGAACTTGTAGAGTTTGATCTTTCTTCGTTGATAGAGGACTTTACTCCTATATTTCCTCCTCAGTCCGAAGTAGCATCTGTTAGCAAAAGTTATTCTGCGTTGGATTTCGAGGCTGATGTTGTTCTTAGTGTTAACGCTGGTTCCAAGATAAACGAAATTATCTACGAAGACCAAGTCTCGAGTGCAACGACTGTTTCTTTGATGATATCGTCTTACCCAGTCTGGATAAAGTAGAACAAACGGCGCGGTTGTTGAGACCAAGCCAGCAGCCGTACACTCTCATAGAATATTGTACCTTAACACACTAGTTGAGTTTATTTCAAAAAAAGCTAGTAAGTTTCCCTGCCAGGTATCTTATGTACATATGTACATACATATATAAATTTGGTCTCAACAACACCAAAACTATTTTTTACGGACTTTGCCGTTACAGCTGAATTTAGTGAGTGATTCCCGTCACAATGTCGATAGCGTCAATAATTAGTGCGATAGCAAAATGACTGCGAAGTCGAGGTGCAAAGTTCTAATTTATTGTTTTGCAATTATTTCACAATTAAGCAAAACTAACCTTTGAAACACCAACAGCGATGTTGGCTTCAAGACGAAGCACAAGTCAATGAAGGTGTAGGAGGTGAACAAATTGGTGTCGAGGCGCACGTAAAAACACACTAACAAATCTATGCATACATATATGTATGTACATATGCAGTTCAGGAAGCAGCTTAAATCAATAACTAATTGAAACAAAAACAAAGCGAACGATTCAAGAAAGAACCCAAACACGATCGCATTATTTTGGTAATACATCACGATCGGCAACTGCGCTGCCACTGTCGCTGTTGCTGTTGCTCCAAATGTTGTTTTCGATACGCGCTTGCGCATGTGTGAGTGCATTGATAACAGAGCGACGCGATAAGTGATCGACAAAAATGCTGTTCAGTAGCATTCGTACTGCTTTGTATGTATGTGTAAATGTATGCATATATGATTTTTGTTTTAAGCGGGAAAGTAAAGAGAAATGTGAAATGTGTTATAAATATTAAGGGTCAATAAATACACAAGCATATCATCTATATTCCTCAAGGAGATAAGCTTTGTCGCTTGCATGTATTCCTTTACAATCGACAAACATGAGCGCTTCATGAACCGAACCCAATAAGCATTTAGGTTTAGTTACTATAAAAGAGAAGAATATGAAATCTGAAAATAGTAAGAGGACAAAACTCAGTGGGGGACAGAACATCTTTACACATATCCGGTGTAAAAGATAGTCAATATGAATAAAATTTTTTAATGTTTAAGGGTCACAGCTTAAAAACAAAAAAAATAAATTTTATTCACACTTCTATATTTTATATTCTTACCAATAACATACTAAAATTTTAAATAGACATCTCAAATAGTTAATGAGTTACAGTTACAGGTACAAATGTAACTGCTCAATTCAATCAGCTCAATAGAGCTATTTTTAAACGAGTTTTTCTCAAAACATCGTTTTTCGAATATGCTTCAGTTATTATTTGGAGATAAATGATCCGAACAGTATCAAATGCTGTCTGCATGTTCTGTATGTAGTTCTCCACCCAATCACTAACCAGTTTTTTAGTTCTAATCAGAAACCAAATTTTACAAATTAATCAATTTTAGATTTTTTGCAATTCATTTTTATGGTCAAAATCTTCTGAAAAAGTATACTTTTTGGTATCGAGGACCTTTTTTTAGTGCTGTCGGAGATCGTGTGTAACTCGAAAAATAAACTTTCTTCAAAAATGTTTCGTCTTATGTAGACTAATCAATTTTATTATCTTCGGCAAGCACTGTTAAGGCGGTAAAATTTTTAGAAATGTCTATAGATATTGGTAACCATTTTTTTGGTATTTTTTACACTAGTAAGAATAACTTTTTGACACTCGGAAGGCACTAATAAGGTGCTTAAATTGGGGGAAATGTTTCTGGATTTGGGTACTAACTTTTTCGATATATTTTTTTAAACTATCTAATATGAGTACATGTTGTCCCCCAACAACTTTTTTCCAAATTCCGTGGAATATGCACTTATAATATTACCTTCCGCGCCGAAATCTGGGCAATCAGAATGACAATTTGTCCTTTATAACATTTGAAGCTGTTAAATATGTAAAAAGTTATTTACCTAAGTGATTTTGTAAACTTTTACGAGCTTCACCAAAAAATAAATGCTCTAAGGATCCCTTTTTGTGCGACAAACGAGACTCCATATCCAAAATGTATGTAAGTAATTCCTATTGCTTAAAATACATAATAAAGTTCACATATTTATGTTTATTACAGAAGAAAAACATATTTGAAAAGCTCCAGCTGAAAGGATTTGAAATTCAATACTAAAACTAAATGGATATTGTACAGGATTCAGCGGCTCCAGGAAAAGTAAAGAGAATTTTGGTAAGTTTTTTTAAGACACATTTTATTTATTAAAAATCATCATATATACGTACTAGGGCTCTTAAATTTATTCGAATAACTTGAAACCGCTTATTATACCGTAGCATTGCTTGTTCTTGATTGATTGTGTCCATATATTCTTATACTAAGACTTTCCGATCAAGACGGGGAAAATCTCCGAAATAACAGCCCTTTGCCCGATAAAATCGTCAATTTCGGTAACGTAGAACCGGCTGTTGTGGGAATTGGTCCATACATATTCTTACCACCTATCGCTTTCTCAAACTCGCATAGAAATTAAGTTTTCTTCGGAGCATTTGTATTTGACAATTATATATTCGTATTTTCGAAGTGCTGATTCGAAAATGAAAATTGTCTACTACAATCAATTCAATTCGACAGTGATGATCCTCGTGGGCATGAAAGTTTACTTAAAGAGAGCTACCCCTGATAAATTCTAGAAACCCTGATTTTGTTGTCTTAGTTTACTAAAGCAGGGTTTGTAGTTTTTATCAGGGAGACTTTAGATTATACTTTTCTATAAAATTTCACACTCTGTCTAAGAATTCATAATGATCCATATTCATTCTCTGAAAAGTTAGTTTCAACGAATTTTTCTTCTCAACATCGTCGTATCGAACTATTCGAATTAAGGGGTTCCATGGGTTTCCTCGGGTATAAAACAGCCTTTTTCAACAATTTTTTCTCATATAAAATATTAAATATTTCATTACTATTTTTTATTGTTATAAACAAACACATTAACAAAGAAATTCTGAAATTTTTGGAAAGAAATATTTTAAACTTGGTTATTGCGACGCCATTTCCGGTGACCCCTCGAAAAAAAGATGAAAAAGGTGAAAAAATAGTTGTTTAAGTTAAGACCTTAACTTAGAACTAGGACGAAGGAAAAAACCAAAACTCTAATTGGATTTTTGGCAGACATTTTTACCAAAAAATTAAAATTTCAGTGAAAACTTTGGAATTTTTTTTTTTTTCAAATAATTGTAATCGAAAAAAATACTTCGTCCAAGTCTTTAAGAATTATATCTCAAAGTCCTGTGTAAAAATTCATGAAGATCATTTGAGTAGTTCTCGAGAAATCTTGCAAACCGACTTCAAAACAATGTTTTGAGAAAAACGTGTTTAAAGAGAGAGCACTTAGCCTAGCTAGCCTCGAGCGCACAAGTTCTCAAGGCTGTATCTCCGAAACTATTACTCGGATCAACTTGAAAATTTAGGACACTGTTCTAGGCGTGTTGTAGAATTTAATAAGATAATAAAAAAATTAATTTTTAGAAACTCGTAAGCCCATATAAGCCTTAGGAAATATTCAAATAGCTCTATAAATTGACAACAAAATTGTCTAGCCATTTCCTGACACATTTTTTTCATTTGCAATAAATTCAAACTAATTTTATTATTTCTCAAAATGTGGAAAACTCTTTTCAAAATCGACAGTTGTCAACTATACTTTTTTTAATATTTTTTTATTAAATTCTTGGTTTCATTTAAAATTATTTGAATGATTTGTTGAAACAAAATTCTTAAAGTTGAAATTATACAACTGCGCGCCGCTAGCTCATTGGGTTATTACTTAGTCAGCGCTACTACTAACAGCAGAAATCATTCAAGCGTGTGTACCTTAACACTACGCTCGCCGCTATCAGCTAAAATTTCGGCGTTCAACGCCTCTGAAACCGGGCGTCAAACAACAAAAACATACTTATCACCGAACATAAACTCACAAGACGCCACAGCTACCATTGCGTTTGACTAAGCAGCGCGTCTGCTAAGCCGCGACGCCAACGCCTGCGCCAGTTGAACGTCGATCGCTGATCGTCTTTTAGCATTCATCAACAAGCGAAGCGAACTTGCAAGGCTCCCAAATAGCAAAGCAAAATTCAGTTGACTCAAATGTGCCGACGGATGTGGAAGTGTAAATACGCCATAGTTGTTCAGTACTTTTAAACCGTTGAATTTGAAAAGCGCACATCAAAAACTAACGCCCTCAATTGGAGTGTGTACCCTAGAAGAGTGCGCATAAAAAACACAATCGTGAAACGTAAATTGTTTACAATTACAGGTGATTACTTTTTGCACGCTGACAATACGCAAAAGCACGCACGGCTACGTTGAAGTAATCCTCGAATGTTAGTTTCCGTAAACAAATTATGGTTTATCTTTAAAACGCATCTCGATAATGGCAGTGCATTAAATTTGTAGACAATTTTAAGGCTAGTTAATTTTTCGACTCTTCGTGCATTAAAAGCAATAAAGTCACTAACTGCCAACGTCGTGCGTGTACCATAGAAAAAAAATAAAAAAAATCTAACTAGTTTTGCGCTCATAACAAAAATTCCCGATTCTCCGCAGTTACCAACCAACAACAAAAGCAAACACACATCAAACAACATGTCGAATGCGAACAGCGAGGAAGCGTTCAATATACGCATTGGTTACTTGAAACCCGAAACGGTAGAGATCGCCAAAAATGAGCTGCGCGAGACGCCCGAAATCAAAGAGGCTGCGATCAAGGAGCTGCGCGAACTTCTGCATGCTGCCACAGATATTAATTACAAAGATGACGATGAATTTCTAGTGATATTCCTACGTGCTTGCCACTTCTATCCACAGAGCGCGCTCGAAAAGGTAGGTCAAGTGAAAAATCGAAAAGGTTTAAGGACAGTGTGTTGGCGGTGCAAAATAACACTGAAATAGTTAGCAGCCAAAAAACAAAATCATTGAAAATACATAAAACATTACATTTCATTTGTGCGGCAAAAACAATTGTGTAGCATAATAAATCACAGAAATGCCGAAAGTGAGCATATGCAAATTTTCGTAGACGATATAGTTAATACTTAGCATGGCGCAAGTGCATACATACTAATTAGTTCTCGATCGCATACGAAGGTGACGCTGATGATAACTCAAAAAGTTTAAGGCATGACATCAAAATATACATTCATGCATACGAACATGTGCATTGAATGGCAGCGAATATTTTGTTATACTTAACATTTTCTTTGAATGCCAATTAATACGTATTTAAACACACAGTGTGCGCTAAAAGTGTGCAAATTAAACTTAAAATGTTGGTTTGTTTAAGGGGCACGTGGGTTTCTTCGGGTAAAAAACAGCCTTCTTTCAACAATTTTTTCTCATATAAAAAACTGAAATATTTTATTAGAATTTTTTATTGTTACAAACATACACTATTTACAAAGAAATTCAGAAATTTTTGGAAAAAAGAAAATTTTTTAGACTCATTCATTGCGACGCCATTTCCGGTGAACCCTCTATAAAAAGATGCGCCCGCGTTAGCTAGGATAATTCCTTACAAGACCATCTGAGTAAAAAAAATCGAGGTTTTAGTTCAAACCTTAACTTAAAACTTGGACGAAGAAAAAAAACTGAAAATTGGATTTTTGGCAGATTTTTATATAAAAAATTTGAATTTCACTGAAAAATTCGCCATTTATTTATTTATTTATTTTTTTTTTCAATTAATTGTAATCGAAAAAACAATGCCTTCGTCCAAGTCTTTAAGAATGGTATCTCAAAGACCTGTGTAAAATTTCATGAAAATCGGTTGAGTAGTCCTCGCGAAATTTTGCCAATATACTTTAAAAAAGAGTTACGAGAAAAAAAGCGTTTAAAGATGGCGCACTTAGCCTAGCTAGCCTCGTGCGTACAAGCTCTCAAGGCTGTATCTCCGAAACTATTATTTAGATTAACTTGAAAATTTAGGACAGCATTCTAGAGGTGTTTTAGAACTTAATAAGACAAAATACTCGATTTTGAAACCCGTAAAGCCATGTAACCCCTTAATATATACCTTTTACTTTGTTTGACTTATGTTTTCTTTTCAAAAAATATACATAAGGAAGTAACAGGTTGCTAAAAGTAGTAGAATTCGTTAAACGAAAGTGTTCTACTGTTTCACTGTTTGATTATGCCAGTTTTTGTTCGATTCACCACAGTGCTAGATTTGGCCACCATGTTGTATTTATAGCGCTCTCTCACTAAGGCGCTTAATAGTACAATATCCTATAACAAAACCTATATAATTCTGTGGAAACATCATAATTTATTCATTAAAATTTATTTTCTCGCCTACAAAGTAATCCCCACCAGATATAATACACTTATGTCAACGATTTTTTCAGTCCTAGAAACACTTTTTAATGAGCACTTTTTATTAAGCTCCTTAAGCGAATTTGGTTTTATCTCTTCGATCGACTGAAAACAGGTTCCAAGAAGCGGCAATTTCAGTTTAGAAATATGAAGAAATTACACGAATCCAAATCTGGTGAACATGGTGGTTGATCGATGGTATTCACTGTGTCTTTGGCTTGAAATACGGTCACAATCGTTTCTCTTTTTGAAAAAAAAATCGGCTTTATCGAGTCGAATCGGGCAAGAGCGCTTTTTATATTAAAAATATCCACCAAAATCATTCTAACCGCATCGAGAGAGACGTCGAGCTTTCTTGCCATCTCTCTAACATTTGCCCGACGATTTTCAAGAACCATCCTCTACTTGTTTTAATATTTTCATCAATTGAAGAGTTCGAAGATCGTCCAGAACGAGGCACGTCCTCAACGATCTCTCGACCGTCTTTGAAGGCTTTGTACCACTCGTAGGCTTGTGTTTTTGATAAAACTGAATCACCATAAACCTTTTCCAACATTCGCAACGAGTTTCAAAAAAATTGCTTTCAATATTTGGATTTCTTAATAAGTGGTTTGAAAACAGGCCGATAAGTCTAGGCACTTCTACATCCCGGATCTATGTATATACATACATTTTAAGCTTTTCTTCCGCTGTATATACACATTTATACATATTTTGAGACTGCTGATTAGATCATACCCATTTAGATCATAAATTATAGTTTTAGAGAGTTCAAAGAACTGCTTTATCAACTCACATAGTTTTTAATAAAGTGAAAGATTCAGAAAGTATGCCACTTCGTCGTACTCAATCATCCAGATACTAACAACAACAAAGTATTAAATGTTAAAAGTACAAATGCTAAAGGGTTATCAGTCTTAGTTAAGATAAGGGACCGATCAGCTTCGAACACAGCAGAAAATGTTAGTTTAAATGTAAGATCAATACAAAGGCAAATCAAAAATAAATACTACAAAACAAATATAATTATGAAACAAATGTGTCTCTGGGTTTATAGGCCTCAATAACAGTAAATTTTCCATCTTGCATACATAGGCACATATTTATGTATGAGACAGCAGCTGTTTAAAATTATTATTCTTCGTTTTCGATATTTTCGCATGCGAAAAGCTGATAAGCTGACGAATTGTAATACGAAAAATATTTATTATTGTTTACTAGCTTTAATTACATAAAGAATATGCATATGGCAAAAATATGATTAACTGCAACCCTTATAGGAATTAGGAAAAGAAATTGGAAAAAATATTTTAAACTTCGCCATTGCGACGTCATTTCCAATGACCCCTTGGAAAACAGATTTGCCCGCGTTGGCAGAATAACTCCTTAGAGGATCATCTAAAGTGAAAAATTACGTGTTTTAGTTAAAACCTTACCTTAGAACTTGGACGTAGAAAAAAACAAAAACTTTTAATTGGATTTTTGGCAGAAATTTTTACTAAATAATTAAAATTTCGCGACATTTTTTTATTCAAATAGTTGAAATCGAAAAAAAAATCCTTCCTCCAAGTCTTTAAGATACTGGTATTTTAAATATCTTTGTAAAATTTCATGAAGATCGGTTGAGTATTTCTCGAGAAATCTTGCCAACCGACTTCGAAAGTTTCGAGAAAAACGCATTTAAAGACGGCGCACTTAGCCAGCTAGCCTCGAGCGCACAAGTTCTCCAGGCTGTATCTCCGAAACTATTACTCGGATCAACTTCAAATTTTAGGACAATATTCTAGAGCCATTTTAGCATTTAATAAGATAATAAAATAATCGATGTTTTGAAACTCGTAAACCGATGTAACCGCTTAAATGAATATAGATACATATAGTTGAAGCCGAGTACTCAAATTTTCAGGGCTGTAACTCCAAAATTAGTATTATTACTCTGATCAACTTGAAAAACAATACTCTAGAATTTTTATAGAATTAAATATTACAATAATAATAAAATAAATATTTTTTGAAGCTGTGAAACCTATGTAATCCTTTGAAGGATTTAAAGAATTAGAAACCGTACATATAAAAAGATTTTATGATAAAGATTTTTAGTAAACAAGATTACAAATACTATAAAAATTATAAAATAAAATACTTTTCACTCAGGTGAACTTTTCCTACAGGGTATCAATATTGCAAAAATATACCGCTGATTTGTTGAAATCATTTTGCATTATTAACTTCATATAGGCATGTGGCTATTTAAAACAAAAAATAAAACAGTTAATTTTATTGCATATAGTATTTATACATATTGCGATTATAAATATATTTATTAATACATTAACATATTAACAAATTTTTATTAGAGCATTACGTGCAAAGTACTTTGCGATTATTTCAATATATGTATGTATGTACATATATTTGGTAGATGTTTGTCTTAATCAGTGCAATTTTTAAATAGAATTATACTTTATATATACAAACATACATATGTATATACAATATATTGATATTTATGGTATACAATGCGGCTTGTCCACACATATTAATCTTCGAAACCATCTTGTTGTTAAGTACGTCTAGTAGTCAACACGATCGAATTTTGTTAATAAGCAATCCAAGTCATAAGTCATAGAGTTCGTTTTTATACAAAAGTGCGTATGTATATACATATATATTCACGAATGTATACTTACTGCAATTACTACGTTAACTACGTGCGCAGAATTTATGCAAGTTGATTTGAACAACTAAGTAATCGCATTGGTAATTCATTATTTCAGTACCACGACATTGCAAGATTTCAAGAGTTTGGCTTAGCAAAAGGCTTGAATAGCTGGTGTAGTTGTAAAAATCAGAAAGAAATAGAAATATGTGAAATATTATGAAAATTTTTCACATATAAGTAATTAATTTATATTTTTTTTTTGTTTTAAAACCACTAAATATGTTTTTCAAAAAAATTTGGTTACAAAAATATCTAATATCTCAAAAATCTGTTCTCCAGGTGGAAACAAGATAGAGAAAATAAAAACAACTAATTTTTGCTTTACGGATATACTATTACAACGGATTTTCCGTAAAGCTATAAGTTTTTCGAAATATTTATAAAGATTTGAGTTATTTTTTTTTGCATTTTCTGAGAAAATTTCCTATAGTAGGTGATTCATTTCGAGGTCTACTACCTTTTTAAAGAAAACACACAGAAACCTCAAATTTAATAGGGAATGTTTCTTACCATTCGGAAGAACATTATTTGACCTTTATTTTTTAAAGATTACCTCTTTAAAATGTTAGTCGCGGCTATGAAACGCGTGATGTTTTGCTCCAAAGCCTAAATCGAAGCAGGATTGTTTGTCCGCATAGATCTTTAGAGTTTACACATCCCTACAGCAAAAAGTATAAAGGTGTGATATCACACGATCTTGGTGGCCAATCGACCGGCTCAAAACGTGAAATTATTTGCTCACTGAAGTGTTCTCTCAATAAGTCTGTTGATTGATGGGATGTGTGGAAAATGGTACTGTCTTATTGAAACCAAATGTCACCGAGATCACGAGCTTCAATTTCAGACATCATATAGTCGATTATCATGCGCGATAACGATCGCCATTGACGCGTCACGTTCTCAACGGTGTCATTTTTCAAGAAATATGGACCGATGATTCCACCGGCCCACAAACCTACACCAAACCGTTGTTTTTTCTGGATGAAGTGGTAGCTCTTGAATCTCTTCAGATTGTTCTTCGTTCGAAATGCGGCAATTTTGCTTGCTTAAATAACCATTGAAATAGAAATGGGTCTCATTGCTTAACAACATTTAGCTCGAAAACGTTGGATCGTTGGAAATTTTCAAGTGCTCATCATGCGAAGCCATGTCGCTTGGGATGGTCGACCAGCTTCAGTTCTTGCACAAGTTATATTTTATACGCTTTCCATTTAAGATCTCGACGTAAGATGCGCAAGTCATTCCATATGTCAACCCGAGTTGCTGCGAACGGCGTCGAATCGACTCTCCACGATCTTCGTGTACACTTTCACTTTCACTCACTCTTCCGTTCTGGTTACGTAGATCCGACAGTTGTAGATCGGTCATTCCTTGTCAAGATTTGATTTGATAGAAGCTAGTATCATCTCAACTAGTAAAGCAACCCTAAGTTGATATACATATATTAAGCTAAATTACACGGACTCAGGTTCGCAGAGGAAACAAGGGAATGATGGAATGTCGCGTGATCATAACTCAATTTCCGTTTAAAATATTCTCACTATGAAATTTATTATATGTCTTAATGTTTTAATGGACCAGGTTATTTCAAAGCTTCACACATTCTCAGGTTCGCAAATGAAACAAGGGAGCATAGTAGAATTGAATTAGAAGGAATCAAGGTTGATAATACATCCCATATAAAGTGTCCTCATTATTATACGTAATATTTTAGTGGACGTAATTGTTTCAAAGCTTATCAAGTCCGAGCCATCTGAAACTTAGCCCGTCGAAACCTAGGTCGTCTTTGATTACATTCTAAAGACAATGTGAAATATGTAGTATTCTTCCCCTTGAGAATTTTGATTCTGCATGAGATTCCAAGAAAATAACGCACGTCTTCTAACCCATGAAGTTTAAGGCCCTTGGATCTATGTTTCAAACAGGGATCACATCGCTTCGCTAGCACCCAGCAGAATATTTGAACTTTATCAATAAGCTAGAGGCTAGATGAGTATTTGGGATTTAGGAGAGTGCACAATTAATCAACCCAGGAATTGCTTAGAGTGGATTTTTGAGAAGATACCAACCCATCCCTGGTTTCAGAGAGTGGCCTGAGTGTAATACAATACCACACTCACGAAAAACAAAAGTCAAGCCCATGAACCGACTGTGTGACATTATGTAAGACCTCCAATTGCATGGATTTAGGACGTTTGGCTGTTAAAATAGGGCCACAAAAGTTAAAGGGTATCAGTATAGAGTTCAATGTTCCGTTAAAATATGTATATTTTTTATACATACTATACATGTGTACATAACTACACATATTAGTGTAATAAATGTGTACATATGTATTAAAAAGATATTAGGCGCTTATGAATTGCAAGATATCGAAAGCCTTATTAGCGAGTTACGCTCAGCGCTGCTAGCCAAAGAAGGTTTACGATGCGATTATAAATATACATACCTACCTACAAACATATTAGTTGAAGTGCGCGGATGGATAATACGCAGAGCTGACCAAGGTGTACTAAAACAAAATAAAAAGTAATTAGCCATTGACCATTGACCACGAGTGTACATATCTATATACATACATATATGTATGTATGTATGTACATAAGTATTGCGTGTCATAAATATTTTGATAACAAAATTTTTGGCCTCTGTACATATACGTTTTGTATACGTATGTATGTATGTGTATGTGCAGTCAATACCTCATATATGGGCCAACAATTATCAGCTTCTTAGCCAACAATTAAAAACAACGGCGGCCTGCTACTTTAAATATATAGTACATACAAACATACAAACAACGAAACGTTAAACCAAATTTTAACTGTTTTCATGCAAATTCGCATTAGTATGCGTTTGTAGGCATGTGAGTAAGTGCGCGGAAGCGTCTTTAGCCGCTAAATCAGCGTTGCGTTTGCGCGGAAGCCAGCCAGTCACACAAATATACAATACTTATAGAATGTCTAGTATAGTTTATATTAGTTTATATTAAACGTCATTTTCTGTGTCGTTCTTGACCAAGACCTCAATTAAGCCGCTTTGTTGTATTTGCTTATGTCTAGCTTCTGCTCCCATACTCTCGCTCGTATGCTAGCGGATTAGGTTGAACGCGTTATACATGCATATTTGCATATTAGCTACATACGTTCATACACATATAGAATCTTATTCTATATTCCATTCGGTGTTTGCCGCTTCATCTGTATGTATGAAACGCCACGCATCAGTTAGTTAGTTGTGTCATTTTGTCGGTTGCATAATGCAGGCCAACCGCCTTGCCTTTGACAAGGTAAACAACCATTGGCAATGCAGTGATTTATATAAATATATTTGTATTATACTCAATGACTTGTTTAAAAAGAACCTACAGAACTTTAAAATGGCGCATAAATAGACAGATTTGCCGGCATAATGTAGTATATGGTTGTGGCTAATTAATTTAACTAACATACAATTTCATTAGAATAATGTATTGATGCAAAATTTTTCATGCATTCGTTTTGCAAAGATTAAATTTCGGGATTTTAAATTTGTAATTTCGGGATCCCGATATTTTTCGGGATCATATAAACTATTATTATTTAATAATGCCAAAAATAAGCGAATTTATTATTTTTAAACAAAATCCGGAAATTAAAATGTTACTTTCCGGATCCCGACATTTTTCGGCATCATGTAGACTATTATCATTTAATAATCTGTAAAAAAAAACTAAGTGAATTTTTTATTTTTAAATAAAATTAAATTTCGGGATCCCGATATATGTATATATATATTTTTATTTACTAATAAGTAAAACATAACCGAATTTAATATTTTTAAATAAAATTATAAAAAAAAATGGGGACCTTTGAATTACTCTTTCGTTTATGTATGTATGTATGTATGTATGTACATACACATAAATTAATTTTCGGTATTTTAAAATGTTAGTTTCGGGATACCGATATTTTTCGGGATCACATGAACTGTTATTATAATTCTATAACCAGTAAAAACAGTTCAATTTATCTCTAATACATAAATTAACATTTAGGAATCCCGAAACTTTTCGGGACTCTTTGTGTTAATAGTTACTATTCATGCATAAATAAAACAAAACAATCTAAATATCATACTTTTACCATTCCAGATGCGCACAACAGCCGCTTTCCGCAAGGATAAT
Source organism: Bactrocera zonata (assembly GCA_037783105.1). Classification (NCBI taxonomy): domain Eukaryota; kingdom Metazoa; phylum Arthropoda; class Insecta; order Diptera; family Tephritidae; genus Bactrocera; species Bactrocera zonata. The sequence goes on from JBAWJQ010000568.1 coordinate 185,414, forward strand.
GCCGCACTTGTCCATGGTCTACTCATCGAACAGCTCAAGGATATATTCATACAATACGGTATTGTGAATGTGTTGAAGAATTGCGATCAGCATGGACGACGTGTTATGATTGTGAATTGTGGTGAACTATGGGATCCTGCTGCGGTGCCGTCCGATGATGTTTTCCGCATGTTGTATATGGTGCACATTGCCGCCCAACTCGAGCCGGAAACACAGGTGCGCGGTGTCGTCTGCATAATGGACTTTGACGGTCTGTCAATGAAGCAGGTCAAAGCTCTGTCGCCCACTTTCTCGAAACGTCTACTCACCTTTATACAGGATGCTATGCCGCTGCGCATGAAGGAGGTGCATTTTGTGAAACAACCTTTCATCTTCAAATTGGTGTGGGCGCTCTTCAAGCCATTCGTACGCGAGAAGCTCAACAAACGGGTAAGCGGAGATGCATTTTTGTACATAATTTTGTCTATTGTTTGAACGGACGTTAGATACTTGAGGTCGGTATTGGTCTTTATTTAGTTAGTAGATAGTAAGATCTAAAAAGATATGTCGAGATCCAATAAAAACCCGTTTGCTAACTGACCTCGATGTAGTGAAACGCAGATGATGACGCTTCAGATCGTGTCAAAATACTGCCTCCGAACCATTGACAGGATGTCTCAATGATGGCTCCGACTGAACGTTTACATAGCGAGGCCCGCATACATCCGGTCAAGATATACATAATGAACACCTCTCCAAGCAGTTTCTGTTGGGATGTTTTTACAAATATCATTTTGCTGTCGTTTGGTCAAGAGGTCTTTCCTTGATTATGTCCACGACATCGTCGCTGACCAGGCTTCAAATACAACTAACTTTCGACACGCAGTGACCGCCAGTCACAGCGAGCCATCAACACCTTCACCGACTCCCTTTCTCAGTAAATAGCCTACTTGAAGTCAAACACCAGTCATTGCAGCTGAAGAGCTCGAGTTCCATTCCCACGACAGTTGGGTATACGTAACCGGAACGGAGTGTGTTTTTATCCGGCCAAGGGCTGTCAACTCTGCAGAATTCTGCCACAACAACAACAACAAGAGCCACGAGAATCTAGATTGACTTTTGCGCAACCTCGTTCTGTATACTGTAGCAGGTTAACCTCCTACCTATCCGAAATCGACTCCGACATACCAAATATACATATGTTCAACGTATAATGTCACTAACCACCTCTTTGTTTGCCCATGAACCCCACTCATCTAACGCCCCTCTCCTTGTGCTCCGACCCCATAGAAACAGCAAGTTTCCTGGGCCTACCGTTAGATGACTTGTTGCATAGGCATACCGTTAGGTGAGGTCGACGACAACCTAGATATTCCTTATCATCCTAAGGGTTATTAGATAACCGTTAGAACAACAACAACATGACTTCGATGACAACCAACCCGAATCTTACCTTAAATAACAACTACAACAACGACAACCGATCAAACTCAAAATAAAGATAAGAATAAGAGATTTTATACAGCTTTATGCTGCTGTCAAGGATATTATAACTACGGTGCAAGCGAAAAAATATACTACGAACGTAGTCCTTCAAATCAACCAAACTTACAGCCGTGTCTACTACATACTAACATTTTGAAATTTTTTGTCAACTAAATAATTATTGTTTTTATATTTCACAGATGCATTTCCACGGTAGCGATATGAAGTCACTGCAGAAGTTCCTCTCGCCCGAAATCCTGCCCGAAAACTACAAAGGTACACAACCGAAAATCGATTACGGCGGTGCCGATTGGTTCACGCCGCTAGAGAAGCATGCCGATTTCGTTAGAGAATGGTCTGAGCTGGGTCCAGCGAAGTGGTAAACCAATGAGTATCACAGCGTGCAATACTTGCTACAACCAAAGGCTGTACATTCCTTCTCTCTCTTCCTATTTCTCTCTCGCTTGCTTGAAGAACAAAAACTAAACAAATGCAAGAATTTTGTTTGTTGAAAAAAAAAAAATACATTAAACGCAGGCTTTTGCTAAATACGCGTCTTTTTCACATACACATGTAATTACTAAGCATTATTTCATTTTTTCTATTGTACTACAATTTAGTGTAAATAAAAGTGTTACAAAATAAATTCATCTTTCATTTGTCTAGTTGTGTATTTCCCTTCATTTTCTTTTTGACTATTCATTTTTCTACATTTTGTTATTTATTCATTTAAATTACAACAACAATGCTGGACTGTCGGTTACCTTAAGGACCAAGTATTTGCAAATAACGAATAACGACTATTTGTTGTTTATAATAAATGAACCAAACACAAAAAAAAATAAAATTAATAATAATATTTCATAAATTATTAAATGTGTTGCAGCAACAATGTTTTGCTCCAATTAGCCATGCGCTCCATGCGTTGCGCTCGTGAGCTGTCGTGTGGACGCGGCGATTTTCGTTTATATAACTGTACATAAATTACATACATACATGTTGTACTGTCGCCTTATCATTGACAAATGATTTATTATATTTAAATATTTTAACATCTGATTTGGCGCTTACATGGTATATGGTAACATGTGTGAGATATCAATGCAACAACAAGCAATGCATATTTTGTATTTTCTTCTTTACGGCAGTTCTTTCGCTCTATTTTCAATATCATTCTTTACTTTGTGGGGCACACCAAGTCTATTTTACAAATTTATGTGTTTTCTTTTCATACATACATACATATGTATGTATATATTAATTGTTTTTCTAATTTAATTAGCAAAACAAAATTAAGGAAAACGGAACTAAATTAAAACAAACAATCACATATGAGCTGATTCAAAACCAATTAAGTCATAATTAAAAATAAAGCAAAAAAATTCAATCCACATAATCGCGTATATTTCAACATACACACAACAAAGCTATCTCCGGTGGTAAATTTTCTATGTGCTGTGGGACCAAAATGTGAGGCGCGCACCAGCGCCAACGTAGAAATATTGTGATGGCCGTTACGTTGTACGCTTGTGTGCAGAATTTCTATTTTTCTTCGCTACCTATACATTCGTTGGTCATTATAATGAATTACGCTTAACTGAATGTGGATGTATGTATTTATGAAGGTATTTTTTAGTGGTGCTAAACTTAAAGAATCATTGTCTGTGGATCCTCTATGAAGTCACGGAAGTATTGCAGCCATTTGGCAGCAACAGCGCCATCCACTGTTCTATGATCCGCACTTAAAGTAACATTCATTACGCTGACTTCGCGGAAACTGCAAACAGAAATTAAATTACACATTACTTAACGGTTTCTTAATCAGTAGTGTTAGCATATAATTACCCTTTAAGGCTATCGGGGTCGAGAATCAACTTCTTCGTTGTGGCGCCAATTGCCAAAATGCAGGATTGTGGCGGATTAATGACGGCACAGAATTGTGAAACGCCTGAAATTTATATTTAATTATATTAATTACAAATATTGCAAGCAAATATGTTTGTTGTATATAGCAATACAACGCATACGCACCCATCATGCCGAGATTGGATACGCAAACGGTACCACCTTGGAATTCCTGAGGCTTCAATTTATTTTCTCTGGCCTTGGCAGCTAATGATTTGGTGTCTTTTGAGATATCAATTACACCTTTACGGTCGGCGCCGAAAACAATTGGCGTAATTAAGCCGGTATCAGTGGAGACGGCCATTGATACATCGACGTTATCGAATCTGCGTATAAAATAAATGAAAGTAGTGTTTTCACTGCTGCAGTAACTCATTGTATGTAAATCGCTTGTGCTACTTACTGTCTTATCACGCTTTCCATCCAATAGGAATTGGATTCCGGCACTTTACGGCATGCAGTGGCAGTGGCTTTAATGATAAAATCATTGACCGACACACGTACACCCTGTTTCTCATATTTCTTATTAACCTTCTCTCGTAGTTTCAGCAACTGGCAAACAAAAAGCAGAATTTTGCAAATTAAAAAAGTATATAACAAAAATAACTGTGTTACATACATTGTCCATTTGACATTCCATGGTCACATAATAGTGCGGTATTTGCTGTTTCGACTCCTTTAGACGTTTCGCAATCACGCCGCGCACATTTGAAACGGGTATATCAATGTAGCCTCCTTGGGGTGCAGCCGGTGCTGCGTGTGCGCCGACCGCGGGTGCGGCTGCTGCCATGCCTGCAAGATCACTAGATTTTATTGAGCCATAGATGCCGCTGCCTGCACCTGCATGCGGGATTTACAAAAAATAAGAAGCGAATTAGTAAGCAAACAAGAAGTGTATTAGATTTTAACAAAGGGATGTATAGAACGAAACCTTGCAATCGTAGACTCTGTGCTTCGGCCAGTTTTTTTGCCATTGGACTGGCGTACACACGTTCGCCGCGTTGCTCTACGGCTGTCATGGGCTTACCACCGACAGGTGCGGCGGCCACTGGTGCTGGTGCTGCAGCTGGTGGTGGTGGTGGCGGTGCTACTGGTGCAGCTGCTGCTGGTGGTGGTGCTGCTGCAGCTGGTTTTGCCGCTGCTGGTGCACTGTCAACAAAGTCCTTGAATGCTGCCACATCTTCTTGATTTTCCACAATAATGCAAACCAATTTACCGATGGCTACATCTTTGGTACCAGCTTGTACGACAATTTTGGCCAAGTAGCCCTCCTCAGGTGTTTCGAAGCCCATTGTTGCCTTGTCAGTTTCGATTTCAGCCAAGAGATCACCTGCAAACATTGAAAGTGGTAACGCTGACTCAAAACGTTTCGTGTGTCTTATTTACCTTCGTTCAATTTGTCGCCCTCTTTCTTCTCCCAACTAATAATGGTACCCTGTTCCATAGTGGGCGAAAGAGCCGGTAGTGACACTTTGATGTGCGACGGCAGGTCGGCGTAGTTTCGTGCAAAATTCGTACTCCACATACCCAACGGTTTTGTAACGGTTGCCACATGGTTCTTGGGCGCAAGCCTAGTTGCGAAAAAAGTTATGTTTTGCAATAAATACGACACTGGTAGGGTTTTAAAAAAATGTGATTCTGAAAAAACTGCGTTACCCTCCATAAATTCTATCATAAATATATTTTATTATATTTACATATTTGGTATCTACTATAAAGTCGCACTTCTTTGATCAAAATGGAGCATAAAAAGATCTATATTAATAATTTTTATCGGTCGATTTGTATGACAACTATATATGTATATGTACATGCCATAGTAGTACGATCTAAATAATTTATACTGAGATTATACCGTATCGCTTTTATAATAACCAAATGCAAAATTCCTAAGGATACCTAGTAAAATTAAAAAGTTTTCCATAAAAGGATGATTTCAGATCGATGTGCCAAAAGCTGAAGGACTAGTTCGCATATATACAGACAGACGAACAGACAGATGGACATGGCTAATTCGTCTCAACTCGTCATGGTAAACATTTATATTTAGAGTAAAGAGTATTTTTTAACATTTTAGATATGCATGCTATGGTGTGCGTCACGAGTACGAATACAGCTATACAAATTCAAATATGTAATGTTTATGTCATAAGAAATGTTTAAAAGTATATACATTTACATATACTTGTACATATGTACATAGATGCAAAAAGTTCTATGAACGTAGAAAAATGTCGAGTATGCCATTATCAGTAGCATACATATCGTGACGACATTTTTTTGGTAGCATTGAACTAGCTTAAACATCTCATGCCATCACCTGCTAGTTAGATTGTATGTAAATAAATATATTGCTTTTTCAATTAATTTTAAAACTCAATATTATAACTAATTCCTTTCATTTACGCTAATGTCAGTTTGTATTTGACATTCTCTATATTTTATTTGGTTTTTGCAATCAGCACAAATCATCAGCCGAGGTTACACAATCAGCTTTCTAACCTTAAAACGTCATCAAAGCATCACCAACTCCGTTTGATATTATAAATGAGACGCACCTGAGTGTCTGTAACTTCCTTGCCGTTTGTGCGCCCATAACACGTACGGCTTCACGTGCTGGTCTTGCTCGTGCTAGCGCTGTTCCACGCAGTATTACGAGTTCGTTGCGTGCTGCAATTGTCCTCAACATCTTGACGCACTAAAGTTACACGCAAACAAATTATTGAACAACTATCGAATTAAATCAATTCAAAAGAAATACAGCTAAAATGTTTCTACAATATTTAGCCGCACAAATTTGTTGCAAAAATACCGCTAACCTTGTTAAAATAGACAGTTTTTTAGATCGAAATTAATTTAGTGATAATTGCACTACACACACCAACCTTTCTAGGAAGGTTACATACACACCGCAAATCGAATCGAACTGAATTTCAAGAATGAAACGGGAAACGTCAAATTAGAAAATTTATCAGCAGAGGTGGTAAATAGAGTTGCCAATTCTTTCTAAATCAAATGACATTGAAACAACACTGTTGTAATCAGGCGTATCGGACAAAATTAAATTAATTATTAAATACATGCTAAGTTTATAATATGCGAAACTTATAAGCTATGATGAGTTACTCCAATTTGTTTCCCTAACCAAAATAATATGATTTAATTTGTTTCAATATCCGTTAACCTTATGGTACTAAATATGAAAATGCATCTGTTATAGGCCTCTCATTTAGAATTATAGCAAAAATATAGGAATTAAAATTTAGTTTTTTATGGCAATAATTTAAGATTTTGAACTAAAACTATTAATTGCCGTATTAAATTTAAGAATAAACCAGACAGTTTTATGTTATCACGCACATACAGATAAAGTGTGCCGTGTGAGCGTATGGTTGCTTGTTACTTTCCATTTATATACGTTCAAGGTCACTCGTTATCATCATGTTTTAGACAAATACACATATAGCCATATATGAATAACTTGAAATCATAATTAAATCTAGGAAACCACGCGACAAATGACTTTCAAAAGTTTTTGATAAAAAACAAACATACTCCTGATTAACATTTATTATAATGTAATGCAATAAAAATGTTAACTTAGTGAAATAATTTAAGACTATGACTTATCACTACGATCAGGCATATGTATGTAATTATGCCTGATTCTTCTATAAATACATTTCAATATATGTATAATGACAATTTTGATATGCTTAAGTGAGGCTTAAATAGGAGCATTTCTATCCATTGTATCATCAATTGGTATCAATTCTTGGTATTATATTGTCTGTTATTATAGTCATCTTCAGGTCGCCGGCGAAGAGTAATCACCTTAGCACAATCACAGCTTTGAAAAAAGTAAGGACTTGATACTCACAACGTTTGATATTATTCCCTGCATATTTTTATGTTTCGTTGTTGTTATCGTAGCGGCAGAAAACATTCCTGAAGTAATTTCGAGGATTGGCGCCGAATTGACAACATTGGATAAAAATCCGGGCTCGTTCCGTTTACTTAGACCCGACTGTCGTAGGAAGGGTGTTGTGTTTTTCCTTTACAATTGATTGGAGGTTCGGTTTTTTACCGGAAGAAAAGTTTCCACTTTGTTTACATACCACGGGCACCAGATTCTCAGCTGTGCGGGTACTGCAAATTAAACGATTTTTATAAATTTTGTTTTATATTAAATAAAATCATGTTTTTATCTTACACCGTTTTTAAAACCGCTAATTTAGGTATATTTTTAGTGAATTTCTTTTCTCCGGAAGCTTCTAAGGCCGCAAATTCTTCGGGATGAAACTTTCTTTTGTGAGTTCGACAATTTGAGCCATGGGCAAACGTTTTGTCACAGAAATCACATGAATATGGTTTTAAACCACTATGAAGTATTAAATGACTTTTTAAAGCTTTCACGCGTTTAAATTCGCGCCCACAATAATCACATTTATGACGCATTTCATCAGAATGAACAAGCATATGACGATTCAAGGTTAAACGCGAATTCAATCCTAAACCACACTCACCGCATATATGTTTTTGATCGCTGTGCATCTCCATATGCCTCTATAAATATTCTTTAATAGTATTCTTATTCATAATTTTTAATGCTTGCAGTACGTACCTTCAAACGCGCTTGATTTTTAAATCCTTTTTTACAAACTTCACATTCAAAAGGTGCATAGTCAGTATGTATAAGCATGTGCTCCCGCAGTGTAGCTTCCGTGCGTGTACACTCACCACACTCTTCGCATATGAATGAACGCAAATCTTCATGTACAAACTTTATATGCCGCAAAACATAATCCTTAGTTTGGAATTTTCTATCACATTGTGGACATGGAAATATACACTTTTCCGCTACCGGTCGATGTATTTTTACATGACGATTCAATTTGAATTTATATTTGAAAGTCTTCGGACATTGCGAACAAGAAAAACAAGTATCTCTTTCTATGTCAATGCCGTGCTTTTTCTTCATATGAACACTATAATTGCCACTCCTTTTGAAATGTAGTGAGCATTCGTTACAGAAGTATTTGTCTGTTTTTGATTCTTGATCCGAAGAAATTTGGTTGCTTTTTCATCCGAATGGGTTTTTTGCATCCTTTTCCTTTTGGTTCGGATTCACTATCATCTTTAATACTGTTAAAGGAAATATTACTCTCTACTTCATCAGTAGGATTTGCAATTACATCACCAATTGGATCTTGAAATTCACTATCATATTCACCTTCATTAAGAAAGATACCACTCTGTAATTCGTCCGATATGATTTCACTCTTAACAATATTATCCAAGGAGTTGTGTACAACTATTTCTGGTGCAGCGGCAACAAATATATTTTCAATAGATGATATTGTATCCGACCTATTAGACATAACGAACTCATACTCGAGTATATTATATTTATCTCGTATCACTCGAAAATCTATAACATTTCTATTGGTAGAACTTTGTATTTCGTTGTACATTCTCTGCACTTTGCTAACTTGTTTTGTGAATTTGAACAAGGAGGAAACCAACGAGAAACATTGTGCACAAAGCCAATGTGGTAAATTTTCATTTTGGCGTATCTAAACAAAATATGATAAATACAACAATTATTTAAATTCAAATTAATTATGTATATATAGTTACATGAACTTTAAAAAAATCCGCTATGAAGTCTACAAGTGTATCGTTTGTGTCAACTGGAGTTTGGTTTTGCTCTGGACATATTTTGATATTTCGTACATCGTCTTTAGCACAGAGTCTACACCAAAATTGCCATTCGACATCGGCAAAATTACTGCTGAAATCTTTAAATGTGTTAGACATAATAGAAGATTTTGTACTTTAAAAAATTTTTAATATTAAGTTGCTTGTCCTTTTTCTTGACAAATATGTATTGTATACTATATGGTATGTGTACAAATGTTTTGACAATTTGGGTTTGATTACTTCAATGTTGTATTTTTGAAACGTGAGAGAAAAGGGAACAAATAATCCCCATTAATGAAAAAGTGCTAATATTCGAACATAACTACTAGAAATTTGTATGAAATGAAAATAAGTATTTTTATAGATAATTATTGAAATTATTAAAAATGTATATTTTGACAAACGGTTGAAACTTACACAAAATAAAAAATGTACTAAAACTTTAATTATATTTTAACAAGTGGTAGATCAACGGCTGCTGATAACCCATAGCTTTTGACTATCGATGTGTGTTTTAACGGCATTAAGCCTTCGTCCAAAGATAATTCGTTTGAATACTCCAAAAACTTGTAGACTAAATTAATACATCAGTTAGCAAGTAGTTCCGTTATAACATGCACTTATGTTTTATTTTCTATATATTGTTGTGTTTCATCTTTACAACTAGATGGGGGTTTCGGTTTCTTGCCGAAAGAAAAATTTCCACTTTGTTTGGATACCACAGGAAGTAGATTCTCAGCTGTGCGTGTACTGCAATGATTACGATTTTTATTAAATTAGTTGTTAATCGTTGTTTCAATTTGTTTACTTACACTGTCTTTAAAACCGCTAATTTAGGGATATTTTTGGTGAATTTCTTTTCTCCGGAAGCCTCTAAGGCCGCCAATTCTTCAGGATGCGACTTTTTTTTATGAGTACGACAATTTGAGCCATTGGCGAACGTTTTGTCACAGAAGTCACATGTATATGGTTTTAAGCCGCTATGAAGTAATAAGTGAGTTTTTAAAGTTTTCGCTCGTTTGAATTCGCGCCCACAATAATCGCATTTATGACGCATTTCATCAGAATGAACAAGCATATGACGATTCAAGGTTATACGCGAGTTCAATTCTAAACCACATTCACTGCATATATGTTTGTGGTCACTGTGCATCTCCATATGATTCTGCAAATATTCTTTATAAGTATCTTATGCATACCTTTTAATGTTTGCAGTACGTACCTTCAAACGTGCTTGAGTTTTAAATCCTTTCTTACAAATCTCACATTCAAAAGGGGCATAATCCGTATGTTTAAGCATGTGCTCCCGCAGTGTAGTTTCGGTGTGCGTACCTTCACCACATTCTTCGCAAATGAACGGGCGAATTTCTTCATGTACAAATTTTATATGTCGGAAATACATAATCTTTCGTTTGGAATTTTCGATCACATTGTGGACATGGATATATTCTCTTCTCTGCTACAGGTCGATGTATCTTAAGGTGTCGTTTTAAATTGAATTTAGATTTGAAAGTTCGTGGAACATTGCGGACAAGAAAAATGATACTAGGATCTGGTGCTATGTCAACACCATGTTTTTTCCTCATGTGTATACAGATAATTGCTATTTCTTTTGAAATGTAGTGCGCATTCGTTGCAGAAGAATTTGACTGTTTTTGATTCTTGATCCGAAGAATTTAGTTGCCTTTTCATCCGATTGGGTTTCTTGCATTCTTTTCCATTTTGTTCGGATTCACTATCTTCTTTAATATTGTTAAAGGAATTATTACTCTCTACTTCATCAGTAGGATTTGCAATTACATCACCAATTGGATCTTGAAATTCACTATTATATTCGCTTTCATTAAGAAAGATCCCACTCTGTAACTCGTCCGATATGATTTCACTCTTAACAATATTATCCAAGGAGTTGTGTACAACTATTTCTGGTGCAGCGGCAACAAAGATATTTTCAATAGATGATTTTGTATCCGACCTATTAAACATAACGAACTCATACTCAAGTATATTATATTTATCTCGTATCACTCGAAAATCTATAACATTTCTGTTGGTAGAACTTTGTATTTCGTTGTACATTCTCTGTACTTTGTTAACTTGTTTTGTGAATTTGGACAAGGAGGAAACCAACGAGAAACATTGTGCACAAAGCCAATGTGGTAAATTTTCATTTTGGCGTATCTAAACAAAATATGATACAATTACAACAATTATTTAAATTCAAATTAATTATGTATATACAGTTACATGAACTTTAAAAAACTCCGCTATGAAATCTATAAGTGTATCAGGTTTGTGTCAACTGTAGTTTGGTTTTGTTCTGGACATATTTTGATATTTCGTACATCGTCTTTAGCACAGAGTCTACACCAAAATTGCCATTCAGACATCGGCAAAATTACTGTTGCAATCTTCAAATGTGTTAGACATAATAGAAGATTTTGTGCTTTATAATGAAGTTTTAATATTAAGTTGTCTTGTACTTTTTCTTGACAAATATGTATGTATGTATATGGTATGTGTACAAATGTTTTGACAATTTGGGTCTTGATTACTTCAATGTTGTATTTTTGAAACGTGAGAGAAAAGGGAACAAATAATCCCCATTAATGAAAAAGTGCTAATATTCGAACATAACTACTAGGAATTTGTATGAAATGAAAATAAGTATTTTTATAGATAATTATTGAAATTATTAAATATGTATATTTTGACAAACGTTTGAAACTTACACAAAATAAAAAATGTACTAAAACTTTAATTATATTTTAACAAGTGGTAGATCATCGGCTGCTGATAACCCATAGCTTCGATTATCGATGTGTGTTTTAACGGCATTAAGCCTTCGTCCAAGGATAATTTGTTTGAATACTCCAAAAACTTGTAGACTAAATTAATACATCAGTTAA
>JBAWJQ010000570.1:0-27600 GCA_037783105.1 Bactrocera zonata
GCCGACAAACATAACCTAACTTAACTGAAGTCACTTCACAAAAAGCTCAACAATATTTGATCATTTCTCCTTTAACAATCCATCTAACAAATTTTTATACCCGAACGGTTTGCCACGATGTTTATGACACCCAAAAAGAAATGAAAAAGACCCTATAAAGTATATATGTACATATGCATGTATATACAAAGGATCAACGCGACGAGCTGAGTCGAGCTAGCCCTGCCCGTCCGTCTTTATATATATGAACTACTCCCCTAGTTTTTGAGATATCGATCTGAAATTTTGCAAACGTCATTTCCTCATCAAGAAGCTGTTCATTCCTTGTGATCGGCGATATCAGACCACTATAGCATATAGCTATCATACAAACCGAACGGTCGGTATGAAGTTCTTGTATGAAAAAGGTATAGTTTTTCACATGACTGTATGTATGTACACACAGTAGGGTACGTACTTGCAGCAATGAATATGCATGAAAAACAAAAGCAAAAATAGCATAAGCAATAACAATCACGCCATAAGCAACTAAACAACCGTTATAGCCACTATTAACAGGTGTACCAACAACGCCAAAGGACATTAGCAAGGTAACTAAACCAAGCCACTCTAACACACACACACACACGACAAACACATACAAACATAACAGCGCAATTGCAAGGGAGATATACCGCAACAAACATGGCAGCATCCATTTTCTTTTTATTTACTTTATAAATATGTAAGAAACAACGGAAACAACCAGCTAAATAAAAAGAACAAAAACAAAAAAAAAATAACAAAAAGAATTCCCACATTTTTTCACTTTTGGTGAAACAAAGATGTGTAAAAAGAATATGGTATGTATGTATGTGTATGTAGATAATGTGTGAGCAGAAACAGAAACAAATAACAACTTAACAATGGAATGTGATGACTTTAAAATGTGAAGTACATAATGGCGACTAAATTAAATTATGTGCTTTACAAATTAAAGATGGGGCAAGAGGCGAATTACGCGCCCAAGCACTCATTATAAAGCGGACTCAACACATGCACACAAACAAATACAAATTGATACATATGACGGTATGAGGTGCAGCGCTTATGTTTGGCCTCGTGTGCCGCACGGTATATGTAGCTATGTGGGGGTTAATAAAGGTCCAATGATGACAACAAAGGCGATGAAGTAACACGGCGATGAAGGACACTGGCAACATGTCGCGGACTTCTTTGTCTCGCGAAATATTTAGTTCGAAAAGTAAAGGTGAGCAGAACGCCACACAGAGTGAAATAGAAGGAGGGTGAGAGTGGGTCTGTGACTCCAATTGAACCACTAATATGAACTACAGTGACAATGTATTAATGGTTGTCTTCGAATTGCCACTCTTCTGCTCAGGTGAATACCTCATTCAAGTGGTATAATTGCTTACTACATTCGATATCTATTTCATTATGGTAGCCTGTATTTAGAAGAAGTTTATTCAATTCGCCACTCTCTTTGACGAATCAAAGACAGATCCCCTTTTATTATGGCAGGCTTGCTGCTGAACTCTACATAACATCCTTGTACAACAAAAACTCAATATGGTGAAATACCTTTTAGGTAGTGATTCAAGTAGAGGGACTTTTTCAATAGCGTAAGTCGTGTTAAGGTGTCGTGTTATTTTGGTTTAGTATTGTTTGGGATTTCATCATGGAAAGACTTTCAAATCGTTCAACTTCATTACGAAAATTTACGTTCTGTTTCGCCGCTTCAAGCATTCATTATTGGATAATATTCGACCGAAAAGACCACGTTCAGCACGCAGTGAAGAAAATATAGCAGTCGTATTCGCAACTCGGACGTACGTATTGAACAACTTGGCGCATTTTACGTCGAGATCTTAAATTGAAAACGTTCAAAGTACAGCTTGTAGAAGAACTGAAGCTGATCGATCTTCCCAAGCGACATTGCTTCGCTCTAAAAGCTCTTAAAAAGTTCCAAAAAGATCCGACGTTTTCGACCAAACTTTGTTCAGCGTTGAGGCCCATTTCTGGCTCCAAGGGTATGTAAACCTAATGGGTAAGCAACCTAAAAAGAACGGTTTGGTGTGGCTCCGTATTTCTTCAAAAATGATACCACTGCGAATGTAACCGTCATTTTCGACCGTTAATCACGCCATGATAACCGACTATTTGACGCTTAAAATTGAAACTCGTGATCTCTGCTACATTTGGTTTCAACAAGATGGCGCCATTTCCCACACATCGCATCTATCAATGGATTTATTGAGAGAACACTTCGTTGAGCAGATAATTTCACGTTTTGGGCCGGTCGATTGGCCACCAAGATTGTGTGATATCACACCGTCAGCCTTTTTCCTGTGAGGACATGTTAGGTCTAAAGTCTTTGAGGATAATCCCGCTTCGATTCAGGCTTTGGAGCAAAACATCACGCGTGTCATTCGAACGAGTCATCGGAAATTGGACTCGACGTATGGACCATCTGAGACGTAGCAGCGGCCAACATTTGAAAGAGATAATCTCCAGAAAATAAATGAATTTTTCATTAAATTTGAAGTTTGTGATTTTTCTTTAAAAATATTGTAAACTCTAATGGTTAAGTTCTTAATAAGAACGAGTATTAGTAGACAGGGTGTTTTGATTGGGCTCTAAATGCACATGTAAGTCGACTCAACCGAATACCCTTCTAACCACTAGTCTCTGTATATACATGTATATGTTTTTTTCACGTGACACTATTCCCCTGTCGCATAATTGTGGTATTTATAAACATGCATGCATGCATTATTACAGCGTTCTGTGTGCGCTGGAAACGATTATGTAATTGTCAACGTCATACTTGTTACACTGACAGTAAACGCATTACAAATTAAAATAGAATACCCAAAAGAAATTACTAATATATTCAAATTCGTACGACATTTGCAAATTGATTCAGTTGCACATAAACACAGCTCCTTCGCCTGCCCACATACATATACACGCACACAGATGAATGTAACATACATACATGCATGTGTAATGTGTGGATTTGTTTTCAGGTACACTAGGCATCAAATGAAAGTAAAAACTCTGAAAAAACACAAAGCGTTTTGTTTAAAATAAAACATAGTAATTAGTATGCCCACCGTTGTTTGTTGAAAGATAATGTCTACCGAAGAGTGCAGTGTAAATTGCCGACTAAAATTGCTCGGGCACTACTTCGGGTCAGAAGAGGCATGGCCAATGAATTGGATTTCAACTCGGTCCTCATGTCTCTTCGGATTAAACAAAGCCTTGCCCGTAGTTCAAAGCTTACTCACACCGGTGGAGAGGTTGCAGGGCTTCAGATGCTCTATCCATTTTGTCCGGTTATATTGATTAATCATTTCCCGAATCTCCAAATTGCGATCCCTTATTCGGGGATCACAGAGATCGGCATGGCGTTCATTAGCTAAAACAGCCGAGATGAAGCGGGCGGGGATTATGTCCGTAGGAGTGGGTAAAGCGGTGAAGATGCTCTCGCAAAATTCTGTGAAGCCGACCTTTGTTAAAGTTAACGAGGTTGCGGTTGTCCACAGATATAAAGTCGGGAGGTTTCCCGATCGAGATAATTATGGGCCTGTCTTAATTACCAGCGAAGACTAATCACACTCGGTCGAGCAAATATATTTGTGTATAAATAATGAAAGCAAATTTTACTCCATTTACATAATGGTGCATCTTCATGATATGCTTTAATTTATTTATTCTTTCATTTGACGCCTAGTGTAGTTATATATGTCCTCCTTAATAGTTAAATCCATTATATCCTAATGCGTTTGTAAATGCGACAGTAGACAAACGACAATGTGAATCAACTGAGGAAGTGCCATAAACCAAAGTATCGATTCCATAGACTAGTGGAAAGATTTGCATCAGTATAATACACCTACCGAGGATAATAGTACTTGGATTTAAAACATCATCCCACTATTTCGGGTTTAAAATGGGTATGTACGGATAGAGAAGGTTCTCCAGATTAATTGACTTTTTATTTTTGGGATATTTTCATTTAAAGTTTAAAAATTTCAACAACTTAAAGTGCATATTTCTTTGATTTATAATTAATGTTTTTCACCAATTCGCCGACCACAAATATGAAGTTATTAAAGTATATTTAATCAATTCACTAATCTAGACTTTTCTCACTTTTATTGGAGATTTATAAAACAGCTGGTTTTAAAGTTCAAAAATTCACATCGTTTAATATTTATTGAAAGAAAATATTGTAATATTTTACTTTGTTATAATAGACGTCTTGTTTTAATTTTTTTTCCATTTAATGGAAATAATGGATGCAGTCTTTGATTTAGGAAGTCGATTTTTAAGTGAATTCAGATGCATTGTTTTTAATTTATTTGTTTACTATTTTTTCTCTTGCAGTGTCTAAATCAGCTGTGATAATGTGATAAATTCCCCTACTGACAAACAGATGGCGCTAAATTAGCGTAGTGAGATTTCGAGCAGTTTAGCTTCAAATCTCCTAGGTGACGAGATTAACAAGAGTCATTTTTGTCTGGCGAAATTTTGCTAAATCTAATAGAATAGTGAGATAATCCATTCAACAGCCTAAATGTTGTGATTGTCGGTCGGAAGATGGTATAAGGGACATACTGTGAGAGGTTCATATTACTTATTGTTAATATGATAATAATGATAATGGTATGAATCGACTAATGTGGAATCAAATAGGCAATTCTTGACAAACGTTTTGGCAGCAATTGCTTACAGGGTTCAAAATCTCGTGCGCGTAATACCCACTGGCATTTTAAACGTTTTATGTGACGAGCAATGACGGACGTCACTGGCACGTCAAGTGAGCCAGGAATCGACAACAAACGCATTAACTAGTGTTTTTGTAGATTTTTTTTCTTGCATCACTAATGTTGACACCATGAGTAGCAGAAATATACTTATAAACGCCACCAAACACATACGCATATAAAGACATATGTATATACATACATGCATACATACATACATACATACATACATACATACATATGTAAGTGGGTAGGAATTTACCAGATATGTAAGCAGTAGTTGCATTTGTTGCATTTTATGTCAACTGTTTGTTGCGCGGCCATTATTACTGCGGTTTATGATGTGTTGTCACTGGAGAAGTGAAGTAGGCGGGGATATGGCAACCACTCTCAACTGCGCATATGAATATGTTAACTATTTTTGTTATCAATAAAGTACAAGTACAAAACAAAATAAAAAGATTTAGCAAGCCGAGATGGACTAAAAATTTGGATTTCGATTGCGAGTATAGTATTAAAAGCAACATATGGTAAGGAATTCGGGTTGTCATCGACACTATCTGCCGGAAAGACTCGAATCAACGAGGAAACAAGGTCGAACCAACGAACTATGGATGATGAATCTGGACAAATAAGGTTATAATGCTATATTACCAAGGACGCAGGTTGATCTGTGATTGACAGCCTCGTGATATTCGGTTCGTTGGATATTTTGATTCAAGCAAGTGTTTTCGGGGATGATTTCAAAAGTGAACAAGTAAGTCCCTTTATGTTTATTGTCCATCTCAAGTATGGCGTTCTGTCAGTTCAGTAGCTTAGTTAACCATTTTCTAATTGAACTTCTACACCATCCTCCATTGTATAGAATATACGCAACCGATTAACATACCCGTATACTAATTACCTCTTTACATGAAAGACTGGCCCAAAATTCAAGGAGTGATTCAGTCCGGTTCAGTTGATAGAGGCAATAATTTTTATAAAAGGAAATACTGAATACAACAACTATATATGTACATATCTGATATACTTACAAATGGTTCAAATAAAATGTCTTCAGTCGACAAGAAAGCCGTGAAGGTAACATATATTATGAGCTTTGTTTGGATACAACATCTGCTACTAAGTTTCTGGAAATATTTGGGCCTATTCCATGCATTTTTAAATGGGTTAATACGCCTTTCCACACTAAAAGATGCCTCCAGAATGGGATCGGTATGGCATTATTGAAAATTACGGATACCGTTAACTGATAAATTATTTTAGTAATCATAAAATCATTTGTTTCTAAATCACATATAGATGTTGTAATCAGGATTTTCTTTCAACAATTTATTGCCACTAATCAAGTGTACCGGACTGCACTGCATATAAGCTTACCTATACTATACATCTATGGAGAACGTCAATTCACATACAAATGTAAAGTGAATCGCAAAGCCTGACATTTTTTATAGTCACCAATGGTATATAAGTATATGTAAATATGTCTTCTTACAATATTACACTCATTAACACATTTACAAATTAAATATGCACAAGAAGAATGCAAAGGTACATATTACCACCTCACAATAAAACTTCCAGCTTATGCACTTTCAGAAAGTCCATTACTGCAGCGGCACCCTTTCACTCCCTTACATTCTTGGTGGGTGATGTGTAGTGTTTGTTGGCATTGTTTGCTCGGTGTATAAGTTTGTATAGACATGTGAGGCAATACATAATTCATTATTCTTTAAAATGGCATTTTCCAGATTCATAAACACATTAGTGGTGACTTTACAAAGTAATTGTCTATTTACAGGCTGTCAGTCATGACATAAAATCTAAAGGGAGCATTACAACACACCAGCAAATGGAAATGTACATCACAACATTTTGCAAAATTGAATAATTTCGCTCGCCTAACAGTTTTTGTTATACCAAATCCTGATTGAGAAAGATATTGAGTTATACATATACAGTAAATGATCGGGATTCTTTGCGGATGTATAGTACATATATCCGGTAATGATTCGAGTAAGATTTCAGGTATCTTGATACATGTTGCACGTCTACCTTGGCACTCTGAGGACTTAATGGTAGTATATAATAAAAATTTAATTTTTTATCTAAAATGTTGGAATGAAAAATTGGAAATATAATTTTCAATCCAAATATTTTAATTAAAAAATTCGACACCTTGATTAAAGATTCTCACAGCCGACTTAGAAGTTACATATGTACATATGTGAATATTCTTGCCTTCGCCATTACCGTTTTCAATTTACCCTTATGATTCCATATAGAGAATGTTTTGGTATTAGCATATGAAAATCCCGCAAATTGTCACTTCCGTTATAATATTCAATATAAATTTAGAGGTCATTAATTTTGAGCGGTTAATTTGTGCGAAAGCTATATGCTATAGTAATCCGATTTAAACAAACCCTGCATTCATTATTGGATAATATTAGACCAAATAGGCCATGTCCAGCACGCAGTAGACCATAGGGAGTCGATTCGGCGCCGTTGGCAGCAACTCGGACTGATGTATTGAATGACTTAGCGCATTTTACGTGATCTTATATTGAAAGCTTGTGCAAGAACTGAAACCGCTCGGCCATCTCAAGCGACATCGCTTCGCTCTATGGTCTATTGAAAAGTTCCAAGAAGATTCAACGTCTTTAGGGCAAATTTTGCTCAGCGATGAGACCCATTTCTGACTCAATACGGCATTTGGTCTATTGAAAAGTAGTCGGCAAGCAACCTGAAGAGATTCGAGAGCTGCCATTTCATTCAGAAAAAACAACGGTTTGGTGTGGTGTGTGGACCAGTGGAATCATTTCCTTCAAAATGATCCCGGTGAGAACATAACCGGTAATAGCGACCATTATCGCGTCATAATAACCGACTATTTGATGCTCAAAATTGAAGCTCGTGATCTCGGCAAAATTTGGTTTCAAAAGACCTGTCGAAATACTCGAATGTGCCATCGAAAATTAGACTCAACTGATAGCCCGTCTGAGAGTCAAAGTCAACTTTATTACTACATCCGATAGCCCCTTCAAAACCGAATTATTTACACTAAAAGTATTTCAAATAGCTATGGGAAATTAATGCTTTTTAAGTGTTGCTCCAACAAGTGCTTCCAATTAGATCGATGATACTTTGAAACCAAATGATCCTTAACTTGGGCGCCACAGTCGTCAGATCTTAAATCAATTGAAAATGTACGGAAAGAGGTTAAAGTTGTTTTTAGAGGCTAAAATCCTTTTTTGAATGTTTATTTAGTATTTACTGGAGACAATGAATTAACTCATGTCCGAAATTGAAACCAATAACTTTTACATATAGGGTGGGCCATATAAAATTTTAAATTTAAAAAGTCAATAAAAAAAACGGCTTGATATTTTTCAAAATTCTAACATTTATTGTTAGGTTGTTTTATGAAATTTATTTGTGGAAAACAATTTTGGACAAATGACCACCACGGCTGAGTTTACAGTAGCTTATCCGATCCACCCAATTTTTGAGTACTTTTTCGATGGTTTCAGGCCTTATGGCAGCTACAGCAGATTGAATCTCGTACTTTAGATCTTGAATTGTTTCTGGTTGGTTGGCGTAACATTTATCTTTAACAGCTCCCCACAGAATATAGTCCAACAGAGTTAAATCGCAGCTTCTGGGAGGCCAATTCACATCACCTCTTCTGCTGATTATGCGATTTTCGAAGATAGGGCGTAAAAGATTGAGTGTAGCGTTTGCTGTATGGCACGTACCGCCGTCCTGTGCCCCAAATGCGACAATTTTGCTTGTTAACGTAACCATCGAGGTGGAAATGAGCCTCGTCCGAAAAGATGATTTTTCGGTAAAATTGACCATCCTCGGTTTTTTTTAATATTTCCCAGTTTTCTTTTAGTGAATAGCGACCCATTTCGTAAATTTTAGACTTTTTAGTGAATATCTGTCACTTTCTGAATGGTATTTGACGTTTCCAATGTCGAAATATAGATAATTCAAATTTAAAACGTTAGATGGCCCACCCGTTATATGGTTGTGATCAAATTAAAAAAATGGTATGAAAACAAACAAGGGGGAAATCTCTTCGCAGAAAAAAAGTGAAAAGATACCAACGATTGATATCTTATCTTTTTCAAGCTTCTTGATTAAGGAGCAAAATCTATAGGGCCATATGAGTGAAACCTTTTCCAGCTTTTTGCAAATTATTCTAAGAATGTAGATACACGTTCTTTCATAAAATAAATCAAATCAAATGAAAAATATTTTATTCCACTAAAATCCGTCATTAACAAAAGCCTAAACAAATATAAAACTGTTCTGCGACAATCACACTCGCACTGTAATAGAAAATCAAAACTAAAGAAAGCTTCCGCATTGAAGAAATCTGTTTCTGTCTTTACAACCGCAAATATCCTTGCAAATTAGGTTATAGCGCACTGTGGACATGTTGTTTTTGCAACAGCAAACATAGTGCTGCGATGTTAATGTAGCAATATGACCCAAATTAAATCACCTTCGTTAGCATATTCGTAGTGAAATAAATAAATGTAATATAAAGAAGACTGCAAGCACGCATCCGACACAGTAGAAAAAGGCAACACGCACAGACAGAAGGAAAGCAAAGAGGTGAGTAGTCGGCGCATAATGAAATAGACAGGTGACAGGCTGAATGAGTCCATTGGTGGTGTTTGTCTCCACACTATGCAATCAAAACTGTAACACAGAAAGCAAACTACTTCCCAATTGGTTTGCTTGCAGTGAGTACACTGTTGCTCTTACTAAATTGCAATTGAAATTTGTGTACAATGTCTTTTTTTTTACCGAAATCTCAGATGTATGGCAACTGTTGGAGTTCACAGAAGTAGCAATACTAGAATTTTCAATAAGTGATTTAAATACCGCACACTGTGTGCAACTAGTTCCGTAGGCTCAAGCCTGAAACTGTGCCCTCAAACAAATTCATCTAACACACTTATACCTATAGTTCGACCCTGCGAAACAGCTTTGCATGGAACTCTCACTGGATGATGCTGATGACAACAACTAAATTAAATCTTACTATTTACCGAGCCAAACAGGGTTAGATCACCGAAATAACCCTTAGCCGGATAAAATGCCTGTCAATTCCCGTAATCTTGAACCGCCTGTTGTTACCGACCAGACTACAAACGCAACGAACTTCAGACATGCATTAAACGTCTTTCATGGTTCTTTGGGAGTCAAAACATCATTTATAGTAGAAGAAAACCCCAATTATCCCGCAGATCTTGAGTGGCCTTTGAGCAACTTCGTTCTGAAAACTGTAGCAAGTTAAACTCCTACCCCTCCAGAATCGACCCGCATATCTAATCTATGGCTGCATGCAGAGAGTCTCCGAATGACTCTAACCACCTCTTTGCAAACCCTATCATCCAACATCATTTTTCCTGGACCTCTCTTTAGATGATTTTGATGACATCTAACCTTCGCCGGGCTGCCCCACCAGGGCCTGGATAACCGGGAACAACAATATTTACAACTAAATTGAATCGTAAATAATAACAACTTCAACATCATAGAGCACCTAACCGTCTGAACTTATTTTCTACCCTTTCCCTTCCCTTCTCCCTTCCTTCCCTTTCTCCCTTTTACACGCTTTCATAGAGGCAATGAACTGGTCAGTAGTTATCCGGTACGAATTCAGTGAATTTTCTAGCCAAATAATTTTGCTGCGAGGGTTATAGAATTATATATACATATATGTATATGTATGCATTTATGCATATACATATGTATGTAGATGAGGCTGTGCGTAAAAATGCATGAGGAAGTGTTAAAACATAAAATACGGCACAAAGATGAACTATAAAACAAATTTTCAAACTAACTTTTGCATAAGTATATGAATACCGGGTTTTCCAATAGGGATTAAATGATTTCTAAGCGCAAATTGAAAGTTTGGTGTGGTTTTTGGTCAGGTGGAATAATCGATTCGTACATCTTTCGAAATGCAGCTGGTGATACCGTTACTGTCAATGAAGAGCAGTATAGAATAAATCGATGATAAGCAACTTTTTTATGGCCGCAATTGGAATAAGTTGATCTTGCCAACATCTGGTTCTAACAAGACGGGTCTACGTGCCACACAGCACGTGCAACAAGCGAATTATTGCGAGAAAAGTTTGCGGTTTCGATTATTTCAAGAAGTTGTGACTTAACGCCATTGGACTACTTCTGTGGGGTTATTTGAAGATATTGGTCTTTAGCAATAAACCAGACTCTCTTCAAGCTTTAGAAGTTCATAATATTGAATATGCTGTTCATGACACGACTTGATTTAAAGGAAAAGTAAAAGTCGTATCAATCTTATTGGAAAACCCTGTACTATGTTAGATATGTACATACATACATGTATATGAGGGCAGATGAAAAAAATAAATATGTCTGCATATGACCAGAAGTGCATAACAAGCGACGGAATGACGACTTTCAATGGTTCTAAGGTACACACTTTGTTCACATCATTAAACACACATACACACATTTATACACGTGTGTGTCTGATTTTGATATGCAAAAGTTGTTAACACGTTGATGCATTTTTATTGCTTGCAGTGCTTGGCATTTTTCAACCACATTCAATTGAGGCCAAGACATTTGAATATTGATTTCCATCCCCTCCGCAGTTTACCTTTGATTTCCTCCATTACCGGATTCAGCAATTGAGCTTTGAACAAGCCTCTTATTGGCACCTCTTTATTGAATATTAACTGCTGATCGTTTTGATGGTGTAAACCCATATCAAATTAGTGATTACATTTCAAACTACGCCAAACTTGGTACTTTTTATACCCCGAACAGGGTATGTTAAGTTTGTCACGAAGTTTGTAACACCAAGAAGGAAGCGTCGGAGACCCTATAGATAAATGATCAGTATGTCGAGCTGAGTCGATTTAGCCATGTCCGTCTGTCTGTCCGTCCGTCTGTGTATATACGAACTAGTCCCTCAGTTTTTAAGATATCGTTTTGAAATTTTGCAAACGTCATTCTCTCTTCAAGAAGCTGCTCATTTGTCGGAACGGTCGATATCGGACCACTATAACATATAGCCGCCATACAAACTGAACGGTCGGAATCAAAAGTTCTTGTATGAAAAACTTTCACATTTGACAAGATATATTTGAAGATTATTTTCTACCATCACCACTCATGTAATCTCCGAAGAAATTG
Organism: Bactrocera zonata; assembly: GCA_037783105.1. NCBI lineage: Eukaryota > Metazoa > Arthropoda > Insecta > Diptera > Tephritidae > Bactrocera > Bactrocera zonata. Next base: position 11,985 of record JBAWJQ010000570.1, read on the forward strand.
TTCAGATCTGTTAACTATAGCATATATGTAGCTGCCTTACAAACTGAACAATCGGAATCAAGTTCTTGTATGGAAAACTTTGGCATTGGACGTGGTATCTTCACGAAATTTGACATAGATTACTGCTTAAGGTAATAATATAATCTCCGACCAAATTTTTCAGACCGGATTACTATAGCATATAGCTTCCATAAAACTGAACACATAGTTACTAAAAGAAATGCACCTGTGAAGGGTATATTAGCTTCGCTGCAGCCGAAGCTGACGTTTTTTCTTGTTGTTATTAAATTTAGTGCTTTAACTTTTCACGTTGTCATTTTTATTTTGTAATTACAACAATAAATAAAATAGCCATAGGGCCACATACGATATTACAATGATCAGAAAATCGAGGCGAATTGTTTTTAAAGACTTACATGATCTAAGAGTATCGGGTAATAACTCCTTCCTCCTTACTTATAACAATACTTAAGTGCTATAACTCCCCAAAGAATAACCCAAAACTACTTTTCTGAACAATAACAAAACGGCGGAGGCCGATGGATTGCCGTCTGAGCTTTTCAAATACGGCGGTGAAGAACGGCGGCGATAAGAACTGATAGAAAATGGTCGGAAGAAAGCATGCCCGACGATTGAAATTTAAGTGTGCTGGGCCCAATTCACAAAAAAGAGGGACCCACAATCTGTGCCAACTACCGTTAAAGATTAAAGCCCGCCGTCAACTGATTGGACCTCATTTCAGTCCTGGAAAATCAACAACTGATCAGAACTAAACAGAGAAGGTACAATCTTCTACAAGAGTGTACATTTACTGGGGTACGCCAACTCTTGCCAACAGGTGCTACTTCGGACTAAGTAGGCAATCGACAAGCAAAGTCTTCTCTCGACAAACAAAGATCAAATTCTATAAGTCAGTCATCATCCCCGACCAGCAATATAGTGCAGAGGCATGGACGAAGATAACATCTGAGGTGTCTCCGTAACGAATTTTTGACAAAAAAAGTTCTGCAGAAGATTTATGATCCTTTACTCAGTGTCAACGGCAAATACAACGGCAAATAGTCGATGGAACGATTAGCTGTACGAGAACACAACGACATAGTTGCGACAGTGGCTAGGCTGTCTAGGTCAACTGGATGAAACAGCGAAGAGAAAGAACGAACTTCATATTCAAGACTGATTCAATACCTTTATATAACTTTTTGAATTATTCGATTCGGACATTCCATTCGAAAGAAATCACGAATTTAAACATATAAGTATTAGAAACAAATCCGAGTGGTGAGCGGCGACCCGCTCGGCTAAGATGCTGTAGGCGGTATTGGGCTACTGGGCGAGAGTCAATATCGTGATCTGCTAGTGATTAATAATTTTGAACTAACTAATTTTTATACTTCGTAATTGTTTTAGAGGAGGAGGAGGAGGATGGGGTCATGTGTAGAAGTTCACGCAAGTGAGGAAAGTTCTCTGATCGCCATTCACTTGGGAGTGGCCAGAAACGATTCTTTTACATATGACTCAAGCAGCTCACGACTTCCGGTCTTTGACCAAGTATCCTCTGGGTAGCCTAAGAACATCCGTTTGAAGGCGAGCTAAAGTGAGAAGGCGAAACACCCCCTGCATAGGGTTGTGTGCTGGGTTTGGGACCCGCCACGTAAAAAACACCCCCAATGAAAAAGCGTAAACAGCCTCGGATGAGAGACCCCCCTTTTGATGACGACCATGGCAAACGAAATAAGGACTATGATTTGAGGGCGTGCACCTGGAATGTCCGGTCCCTTAATTGGGAAGGTGCCGCTGCCCAGCTGGTACATGTCCTCGTAAAGATAAAGGCTGACATCACCGCCGTCCAAGAAATGCGATGGACGGGACAAGGACAGAGACGAGTAGGTCCTTGTGACATTTACTACAGTGGCCATATAAAGGAGCGCAAGTTTGGTGTTGGATTCGTGGTGGGAGAGAGACTCCGTCGCCGAGTACTTTCATTCACTCCGGAGAATGAACGTCTAGCCACAATCCGCATCAAAGCGAGGTTCTTCAACATATCGCTGATTTGCGCGCACGCCCCGACGGAAGAGAAGGACGATGTGACCAAAGATGCCTTTTATGAGTGCTTGGAGCGCACTTATGAGAGATGCCCCCGCCACGATGTCAAAATCGTGCTTGGCGACTTCAATGCCAGGGTGGGCAAAGAAGGTATCTTTGGCACTACGGTCGGTAAATTCAGCCTCCACGAGGAAACATCCCCAAATGGGTTGAGGCTGATCGACTTCGCCGGGGCCCGAAATATGGTTATCTGTAGTACTAGATTCCAGCATAAGAAGATACATCAAGCTACCTGGCTGTCTCCGGATCGAAAAACCACCAACCAGATCGATCATGTTGTGATAGACGGAAGACACGTCTCCAGTGTTTTAGATGTGCGTGCGCTCCGAGGTCCTAACATCGACTCGGACCACTATATTGTTGCAGCCAAGATTCGCACCCGCCTCTGTGCAGCAAAAAACGCACGCCAACAAACACAAGGAAGGTTCGACGTCGAGAAGCTGCAATCACAACAGACAGCCGAACGTTTTTCTACTCGGCTTGCACTCCTGCTCTCTGAGAGCACTCGTCAACAACTCGGTATAAGGGAACTGTGGGACGGCATTTCAAACTCCTTACGTACAGCTGCAACCGAAACCATTGGTTTTCGGAAAGCGCAAAAGAACAGCTGGTACGACGAGGAGTGCCGTGTTGCAGCGGAGAGAAAACAGGCTGCCTACCTCGCAACGTTACGATCGACCACAACACGTGCGGGATGGGATAGATACCGAGAGTTGAAGAGGGAAGCGAGACGCATTTGTAGACAGAAAAAGAAAGAGGCCGAAATGCGTGAGTACGAAGAGCTTGATAAGCTGGCCGACAGGGGTAATGCTCGAAAATTCTACGAAAAGATGCGGCGGCTTGCAGAAGGTTTCAAGACCGGAGCATACTCTTGTAGAACCCCCAAGGTGATCTAGCCACCGATGCCCAGAGCATACTTAAATTATGGAGGGAACACTTCTCCAGCCTGCTGAATGGCAGTGCACGCACAGCACCAGGAGAAAGCGAACCCGATACCCCAATCGATGACGATGGAGCAGACGTTCCATTGCCCGACCATGAAGAAGTTCGAATAGCAATTGCCCGTCTGAAAAACAACAAAGCGGCAGGGGCCGATGGATTGCCGGCCGAGCTATTCAAACACGGCGGCGAAGAGCTGATAAGGTGCATGCATCAGCTTCTTTGTAAAATATGGTCGGACGAAAGTATGCCCAACGATTGGAATTTAAGTGTGCTATGCCCAATCCATAAAAAAGGAGACCCCACAATCTACGGTTCTGTCGAGCGTATTGTGTGAAAGATTAAAGCCCACCGTCAACAAACTGATTGGACCTTATCGGTGTGGCTTTAGACCTGGTAAATCAACAACCGACCAGATATTCACGATGCGCCAAATCTTGGAAAAGACCCGTGAAAGGAGAATCGACACACACCACCTCTTCGTCGATTTTAAAGCTGCTTTCGACAGCACGAAAAGGAGCTGCCTTTATGCCGCGATGTCTGAATTTGGTATCCCCGCAAAACTAATACGGCTGTGTAAGCTGACGTTGACCAACACGAAAAGCTCCGTCAGAATCGGGAAGGACCTCTCCGAGCCGTTCGATACCAAACGAGGTTTCAGACAAGGCGATTCCCTATCGTGCGACTTTTTCAACCTGCTTCTGGAGAAAATAGTTCGAGCTGCAGAACTCAACAGAGAAGGTACCATCTTCTATAAGAGTGTACAACTGCTGGCGTATGCCGATGATATTGATATCATCGGCCTCAACACCCGCGCCGTTAGTTCTGCTTTCTCCAGACTGGACAAGGAAGCAAAAGAAATGGGTCTGGCAGTGAACGAGGGCAAGACGAAATATCTCCTGTCATCAAACAAACAGTCGTCGCACTCGCGACTTGGCACTCACGTCACTGTTGACAGTCATAACTTTGAAGTTGTAGATAATTTCGTCTATCTTGGAACCAGCGTAAACACCACCAATAATGTCAGCCTAGAAATCCAACGCAGGATAACTCTTGCCAACAGGTGCTACTTTGGACTAAGTAGGCAATTGAGAAGCAAAGTCCTCTCTCGACAAACAAAAACCAAACTCTATAAGTCACTCATAATTCCCGTCCTGCTATATGGTGCAGAGGCTTGGACGATGTCAACAACGGATGAGTCGACTTTGCGAGTTTTCGAGAGAAAGGTTCTGCGAAAGATTTATGGTCCTTTGCGCGTTGGCCACGGCGAATATCGCATTCGATGGAACGATGAGCTGTACGAGATATACGACGACATTGACATAGTTCAGCGAATTAAAAGACAGCGGCTACGCTGGCTAGGTCATGTTGTCCGGATGGATGAAAACACTCCAGCTCTGAAAGTATTCGACGCAGTACCCGCCGCGGGAAGCAGAGGAAGAGGAAGACCTCCACTCCGTTGGAAGGACCAAGTGGAGAAGGACCTGGCTTCGCTTGGAATATCCAATTGGCGCCACGTAGCGAAGAGAAGAAACGACTGGCGCGCTGTTGTTGACTCGGCTATAATCGCGTAAGCGGTGTCTACGCCAGTAAAGAAGAAGAAGAATTATTTTAGATGAAAACGTGCTAAGCTTAGTAAATAATCAGTTGAAGAGCCAATTAAAATATGCCTTAGAAATATTCAAATACTCTCTTGTATTAAATTCAACTGGATTACATTTAAAATTGTTTAAAAGAGAGCAGAAAACTAATTTAAGGAGTCAATAGGGTAATCTAGAAATTTTTATTCTCCAATAGAACTTTTTTCACATATCCTGAGGTATATCGTGGAATGTATAAACAAATTTTTTCGGACTTTTTTGATGACATATGTCGAAGAAATGGTTGGGTGAATGAAATGTGTTTTATCACTGGCTTACATGAATTCTTATGTTTTTTTACAAAAATTTTGTCATAACATTGTCAATAAATTATGAATCTAGTAGGGACGATAGCCAGGTGTTTTGTGAACAGTAAAAAAAATAAGCCATAAAAAAGTGTTTTGAGAAAAAAGGGTTTAAAGTTTGAAATGTGCACTCCGAGCGCTCCGAACGTCGAGCGGTATTATTATTTGTTGGCCTTTTTTGAAACCTTCCCCTTCCAATGGTAAAGTGGGTTTCTACATTAGTTCTAAGGGTATAAGGGAACGTAAAATGCAAAAAAAAAATTAAAAAAGATTACCCTACTGACCCCTTAACGAGCAAAGCATAGATGGAATCGAAGACAACAACTGTAACTGTAACTTTCGTTAACTATCAAAATATGAAATGGAACAGATTTACGATTTTTATAGGGTAGATTAGTCAGTTTATGGGTATATCGTATCCACACACATAAGTATAGCATGTATGTATCTATGTCGAATATTTATGTAGCCCATTATGGTAACTGTTTATGGTGTATCAAGTAGTTTCCTTAAGGGAAATTGTTTTTAACACTAGAAAGACGGGAGCTTAGTATATATGTACATACCTCTATTGCCTGAAAACAGTCAAAATGACTGCCTTTTATTGATGTGGGTATAACACACATAAATATATATATTGGAAGTAAAGGAGGTGCAAAAACAATGATTAATTAATTCATTTATATGTTGTAGAAAAAGTCAGAAAATTATTAGAATTATTTAAATCACTATTTTTTTAATTGAAATTCGAAAGCAGTCAAAATGACTTGCTTAGGTAATCTAGTATTAATTTTAAAAAGTTACATATTCCATTATATTTTAATCTTTTATACGATTTTCGATATTATAGTTTGAGAAATAATCTTTGTTTTCATAGATGACTATATTTATTCGAAATCAGTGAGAGTGTTACAAACACCCATTCGTTGCAAGAGCTAAAATGTAGAGTCTGAATTTAATAATACTACAAATAACAATGCAAAGAGAGATTGTACTAAAACAAAACAAAAAAGCAAATCGAAAAGTTAATACATAAAAGACATTTGAAAAGGCCTTGCCATATGCCTTTATCTCTTATACCAAGAGTTGTGCCACACTTCGCTCCACTGCAGCACAGCACAGCACAGCACAATCCGTAACCAAGCTTGACCTCAATTTTTGTTTAGTCGGTAGAATTAAAGAGCAAATTAAAAAGGACTAAGCAACAGCAGCAATAACAATCCCATATATGCTGTAGATGAAGACGGGCTGAGAGGGCAGAACTTGAAATAATATCGAAGCAACACGAAGGGCACAGGATGATAGACAACATATGAAAACCTCAATTTCATTCACTGCTGCGACCGAGTCGCACCGAATGGTTTTGGATTGAGTTGCGGGGCAAGAGTAATGAGCAAATAATATACATATGTACATACATATAAGCACTTACAGTCACACAGTGAAGGCATAAATTTAGGGGTAAGCGTTTGCACATTGGAACGAATATGTCAACACCGAAACAATCACAATCGATTAATAAAAACCGCGCTAAATTTTCATACATACGTACACATATACATATGTATGTACATATGTTTGGACCCAGTGTATTTTATGTACGGACAGATTGGTTGAAAAGAAATACGAAATCATATTTCGTATGCAATTGAACATGATGCCATGACCAAAGTGTATTCAACAAAGTGAAATAAATATTTGGCATTTAATTTTTCTTTACGCCGATTTGATGTCTACATAAAGGGTGATTTTTTAAGAGCTTGATAACTTTTTAAAAAAAAAAAACGCATAAAATTTGCAAAATCTCATCGGTTCTTTATTTGAAACGTTAGATTGGTTCATGACATTTACTTTTTGAAGATAATTTCATTTAAATGTTGACCGCGGCTGCGTCTTAGGTGGTCCATTCGGAAAGTCCAATTTTGGGCAACTTTTTCGAGCATTTCGGCCGGAATAGCCCGAATTTCTTCGGAAATGTTGTCTTCCAAAGCTGGAATAGTTGCTGGCTTATTTCTGTAGACTTTAGACTTGACGTAGCCCCACAAAAAATAGTCTAAAGGCGTTAAATCGCATGATCTTGGTGGCCAACTTACGGGTCCATTTCTTGAGATGAATTGTTGTCCGAAGTTTTCCCTCAAAATGGCCATAGAATCGCGAGCTGTGTGGCATGTAGCGCCATCTTGTTGAAACCACATGTCAACCAAGTTCAGTTCTTCCATTTTTGGCAACAAAAAGTTTGTTAGCATCGAACGATAGCGATCGCCATTCACCGTAACGTTGCGTCCAACAGCATCTTTGAAAAAATACGGTCCAATGATTCCACCAGCGTACAAACCACACCAAACAGTGCATTTTTCGGGATGCATGGGCAGTTCTTGAACGGCTTCTGGTTGCTCTTCACCCCAAATGCGGCAATTTTGCTTATTTACGTAGCCATTCAACCAGAAATGAGCCTCATCGCTCATCGGACACGGACGCGAAACACATTTCGAACCGAACACTGATTTTGGTAATAAAATTCAATGATTTGCAAGCGTTGCTCGTTAGTAAGTCTATTCATGATGAAATGTCAAAGCATACTGAGCATCTTTCTCTTTGACACCATGTCTGACATCCCACGTGATCTGTCAAATACTACTGCATGAAAATCCTAACCTCAAAAAAATCACCCGTTACATACTATATTGTCATTTTATCCTTACGTTTAACCAAAAATTCAAATTTTGAAATTCAAAAGTAAACAAATTTCAAATGAAAAGCTACATTTTTTTTTAAATAAATAAAAAAATCCAATGCCTGCTGCTTGTGCAAGTTAACTCACGGAAGCAACTTAGCAATGTTTTGTGCTTCAACTGACAAATCGCAACGAGAGGAATGGGGAAAGAGTTTGTCGCGTGCAACTCAGTTTGTCATCGAGAAAAAAAACATAGAAGGGTTAATAACGGGTGATCCAAGTAGAGGTCCTTTTTTTGACAGATCACGCCTAAGTTGTATCAAGCTGACATGTTGTTTTTGTCCAATATTATTTGGAATTTCATAATGGAAAGACCGGCAGGCGTACTGCACAACCTTTACAAATCATTCAACTTTATTACAACAATTTTCGTTCCGTAAAGGCGCGCTTCGCTCTACTTGTCAACATAGTCGACCTACTAAAAATACTATTCGCAATACCATAACTCATTTGAGGCCCCCCAAACATTATTAGACAATATTCGACCGAATAAATCACGTCCAACACGCAGTGAAGAAAATATATCAGCCTTAGCTGAGAGTGTACACGAAGATCGTGGAGAGTCGATCCGGCGCCGTTCGCAGCAACTTGGACTGACATATGGAAGGACTTGGCGCATTTTACGTCGAGATCTTAAATTGAAAGCGTACAAAATACAGCTTGTGCAAGAACTGCAGGCGCTCGACATTTTCAAGCGACATCTATGGGCTCTTGAAAAGTTCCAAGAAGATCAAGAGTCAACAAGATGGCGCCACTTCCTACACATTGAAATCAATGGATTTATTGAGAGAACACTTAGGTAAGCGGATAATTTCACGTTTTGGGCCGGTCGATTGGCCACCAAAATCGTGTGATATCGCACTGCGGGGATATGTAAAGTATATTGTCTATGCGGATAATCCCGCTTCGATTCAGGCTTTGGAGCGAAACATTATGCGCGTCATTCGCCAGTTACAAGTCGAAAGGAACGAGTCATCGAAATTTGGACCCAACGGATAGACCATCTGAGACGAAGCCGTGCCCAACATTCGATAGAGATAATCTTCAAATAATAAATGCCAATAAATAAATAAATTTCACTTTGTTGAATACACTTGAACAAGACTATAGGAAAGCTTGCTGTCAGCTTTGTCTTCAATTTCGCACATCGCTCGAAAATTAACTAGAAGAATGCACTCCGAAGCAATAGAGTCACGAATTTTATTCCAGAAGCTTAGGTAGCTTGTTTTATAATTTTTGGAATTTGATGTTTTTGGTGGTTGATAATTGTCAACATAAAAAGCTAACAGATATAATAGAGAAAGATAGGGTAGAAAATACACACAGGACTGACCGCGCCCCCAAACTAAATGACAGTGACGTACTGTAAAAGAAAACCCATTTGCAATTAGTGATGACCATGCTATTTAAGACGATAAACAGGTTAGTGGATTTGCGAGAAATAGTCGTAAAGAATGGATTTTCATATAGACCGTATAGAATACGGTTGAAACTGTTAAAGATGGAGGCTGTGGTGTTATGGTGTTGGGATGAATGACAGCTGCGGGGGTAGGAAACATTGTTTTTGTCAAAAATAATATAAACCAAAGTTCGCATTTAGTTATTCTACGAAATAGTATGAAGTAAAGTGCTCTAAGGATAGGTTTACACGAAGACTTCTTTTTTCAGTAAAAGGCCGGAGCGACAGCGCCTACCTGGAACCCTAACCTTTTTATGCACTTGAGGAGGCTATGTTAGAGAAACGGAGCAACATTAGCAGCGAGTTCACCAAAAAATTCGTTTAGATCAGTAATAACAACTAGAGGACATCCTACAAAATACTGAAAAAAATGTGATGTTTGAAGAGAAAGCAATGTCTTTAGGTGTACCTTGACATTTGTTCAAAACTTTATTTACTGTACCTACAATTTTGAGCAAGACTCTTCATATATAGTGAAATTTCTTAAATTGAAAGCGTACAAAATACATCTTGTGTAAGAACTGGAACCTCGCAAGCGACATCGCTTCGCTCTATGGGGTCTTAAAAAGTTTAAAGAAAATCCGACGTTTTCGAGCCAAATTTTTTTAAGCGATGAAGCTCCATACCTTAATGGGTACGAATGAGAATGAGACAAAGAAGAACCTGAAGAGATTTAAGAGCTGCCATAAATAAACAACAGTTTAGTGTGGTTTATGGGAGGGTAGAATCATCGGTCCATATTTCTTCAAAAAATAAATGCCAAAGAATGATCTTTCGAATGATAATAAACATTACCCATTAAGTTGAAAGTTTTAGTTTTTTTTTTTAAGTCAGGAACGTCGAAATGGAACGCTCTTAATATATTTCGCCATTTTGCTTGTTTGCAAGATTTCGATCCTCACACAGTATAGTATTGACACATTTAGTTCACTGCTGATCCTAGTCAGCCAGAAAAAATCTTCCGATTTCTATAACTAATTCAAATTACTGCTACATAAAAGAACTCTACATACTTTTCTAATTTTGTGAATATTTGAATAGAAAGGAAATGTCTACACTTCTAGTTTTTTAGAAAGCAATAACAAGGGTCTCCTAGAACCTGAAGCGCTGAACAAGAATATCAGTCCTCTTTTGGACAACGGTTTTAAGTAGGGAGGCAAATTTCACTATGCAAAATACAAGTTGCTATACTTTTCCCCAAATATGGTTACAGCAATAAGTTAATTTTTGTAAAACGATGTACCTTTGCATGTCACATAAGCTTGAAGAGGCGTTGTTTTTGCGTATGTACTCCCTTATAAGTATAACAAGTTTAGTTAATTTGTCACTTGTGAAGTAAATACTTCAACGACAACAAATCAATAAAGCCGGTTTTGGCTTTTAAAGAAACCTCGTTACTACAAATCTTAAAATGTTTTATTGCAATGTTAAACTGTCATATTAATGTATATAGTATATGGTATGAAAGAAGTTCTTTTTCAATATTCTATATTTTTAAGATACAAAATAAAGCACTATAATATGCATTGCACATTCCGTCTCTTGTAAGAGTTTTTCTTTGAATAGTTAATAAGTGAAAATTTACTTACTTTGCACGTGACACAATCCCACTGAAAACTGCCCTAATTCGGGCATCTGTCGGAGTATCTCTTCTGTGACTAAATGAACACCTCGATGCTGTGGTCGTAAATTGATTTTGCGTTGAAACCACGCCGAGCCAATTTGCAGGCCCGAACTACCGCCAACACCGCCACCACCTCCGCCACCACGGTGATTGGACGATGCCATTGTGCTATTGGACGAAGAACTGCGAATGTTGCTATTGCGGCTCGCACTAGTCTTAATGTTGTGGCCGCTTCTGGTGTTGCTAATAGTGTGCTGCTGCTGCTGTTGCGGTATAGTGCTGCTATGACTGCGTCGTCCACTGCGACTATGTGCACCGCCGCCGCCGCCACCACCACTTGCACCACCTGTTCCTGACGCCACACCAGCACCAGTGCCTGCACCACCACCTGATGACGATGGAATCGCCGTTGTTGTCGTCGTTGCCGTTGTTTTAGCAGCAGATGATGCTGCTGCCGCTGCCACTGTTACCACTTTGCTCGATCGGCGACCACCTGCTGTCGGGCCTGAAGCAGCAATAATTGCTGGTGATTTTTTGCTTGTATTTTTCGTCGACGTTTTGGCAGTAAAGTCGCTTGTAAATTATTACTAATTTTTTCACAACTCGTATACTTTTTTCTAACTTCCTATTAAAATCGCAACCAACCGATAATTTCTTGAATTAGTCGTTGCAATGCAACTAAGCTGACACTACTCGTTGTCTGGCTTAAACTTTGAATTGACTGTGCAATTCTCAGAGCGGTTGTAAATTGTTTCCTGTGTATTATTTTCACCCAAAACTATAGCAGTGATGTATACTGCAGTACTCGTGTTTGGGTACACGTGGTAGAAAGAAATATCTTGTGCTTTCTCGATTTATATTTTTAAAGACACTAAGCCGCACACGTTTCCACTTGAAATTATTGCATTCTGGTTACTACGCTCAAATCTATTGAGAAAGCACCTGAAATTAAAAAGAAGCAAAAGAAATGTCATTCAAACCTTTACTTGTAGAACACATGTATGTATGTATAATATAATAAAGCGTTTGCATAAAAACATTGATTTACACGAATTCTGTTTAAATGAGCACAAATACAAAAATCAAGCTTTAACTTAAAAATGAGTTTCTAATAAATGTTAACAAATAATTATATTTTATAGATCAACTTAAGCACACCAACTTTAAGTCAAAATACACTCATCAATTAAAAGAAATGTATTTATGTTCCATAAGGTATCGGTTCACTTTGTAAATGTAATCATAACAGTTCTCACGCCTGACACAGAGTTTTTTACTGTACAAACATATATTTTATAACATATATTTGGTAATAATCAGCTTTCATATTTAATATTAAATCTATTGACGAGGAAAGTAAATCGTAAGACCTTTAGAATACAGTTTATTTTATTGATTGAAGTAAATAACTGACTGCTACAAGACATACATAAGTATGTATGTATATATTTTATCAAAAATAAATTGACAAAATTATTAAGACAATGCAAGAACAAGAAAAAGCATTAACTTCGTTTGCAACGAAACGATAATACCCTTCACAAATAAAAAAAAGTTTCCATAACAGAACTTGCTTTTGACCGTTAGGCAGCTATGTATATGCCATACTGGTCCGACCTGAACTAGAAAAGGAGGTGTGCAAAATTTCAGAATCATACGTACATATGTACATATCTCAAAATCTGAGGAACTAGTGGGTAAATTTTAAAAAAAGATTCCCCGAATTTGGGGTTAAAATGAGAATGTACGGTTAGTGGAGGAGGAGACAATATATAAATATGTATATACAGTTGCCGCTCACTTATGTCTTTTGAGATATTTACAATTAAAGTTTAAAAATACAACTATTTACAGCATGTGTTTCTTTATTTTTAATGAATTTTACACTTATCTTTTTAACTTTTTATATCCACTGGTACTTCATTAATTCCTTTCTAAACATTTATTTTATACTAAAAGTACAAAAATAACTTTAATTCAATTTTTAACTTTTCTTCAATTATTTTTGTTCACAACAAAGGGTTACATTCTAATAAAACTAAAAAGAAAGCAGATAATTTTCCAATAGCAGGAAAAAATGGGACATTATTAGTTTTTCGAGTAGAATTCAAAATAAATAACCATGGCAGGTCTGGTCGATCCAATACCGGTATTTATAATAAATATAGTTTAAAAAAACTAAAAAACACGCTTTTAAAGCATATCAAACTAAAAAGTGAAAAATAATTCTTTGTATAAACTAACAATAATAATGAAAGAAAAATTCTTGCATTATTGTGAGAAAAGCGTGGCATGCTCGATATATGAAAAATATGTCACAAAGCACCCCACGCTTTTCTCACAATAATGCAAGAATGTTTCTTTCATTATTATTGTTAGTTTATACAAAGAATTATTTTTCACTTTTTAGTTTGATATGCTTTAAAAGCGTGTTTTTTAGTTTTTTTAAACTATATTTATTTTTAATTTTTTAGTTTGATGCGAGAAACCCCAAATTTATTAAAATATGAACTATGACATGTAGTATTGGTTAAGTAAATCGATAATTAGGCAGCATTTAATATCTACTCGTAACCTTTCATTGACTAATTGTTACATTATTTGCGACCAACTTCTATTGACGACTTTACGAATTATTACTTCTTATTTGAATCATTTCTTCTAAAGCTTCACTGTTACATGGGGTTTTACCTGTCAACGTTGAACAGTCTAGTTCTTCAATTCGAATACCGTCCAAAGATCTACAACGACTAAGTGCTACATAAGCTTGTCCAGCAGCAAACAGTCGAGAGCCCAGATAAATTACTGCATGCTCTACTGTACAACCTTGCTTTTTATGAACGATCGACGCCCAACTCAGTATGCTATTTAAATGTCCCCAAAACTAGTTTTATATATACATACGTGGCGAGCAAATGTGGATACATGTTTGTCACTTTTGCACTCTTTCATCTATAAAAACTTTAATATTTATTCAAATACTCTCAAACTTTGGAGTTTTAGTCTTCATTCTATTGTTGTTAGATCAGCTTATTTAAAAATAACAAAAATAAAGCAACAACAGAAATTTTAGCAAAAGCTCAGCTTAACGGCATTTATCCAGTTATGCTCGTGTTTTTTATTTTTCAATTGCAGTTTAAAATGAAGCTGTAATTTGTTTTTGTTTTTTATGTCTCTTTTGTTCATTCATCCTTGACCTCTTTGAAGCTGATTTAATTAGTTAAAACGTAATTTTAGTGCTTATAAACGCGTTTTTACATCGAATAGATCGATGCTAGTGAAAATGAAGAAAATATCATCAGATATAGAAAACCGTATAGTCGTTTTGACTGGAAGTGGTAATTCGTCACGAGCCATTGCTAAAGAATTGAACATTTGCCACCGTACAGTCCTTTTAGCGCAAAAAAGACGAAATATCAAGCCTGCGCCCAACGCTGGTGGCCCTAAAAAATTGCTGACAGAGGGCGACGCACGTGCTATGGAGCGGCTTATGCGACAGAAAGAATTTAATACGCCTAAGAAAGCTGCTTTTGGAATCAACAAGGCCGTAAGTGAGTGGACAGCTCGCAGAGCACTTCGGCGAATCGGGCTTATTGCATCAGTCAAACAAAAAAAACCTGCCTTGTCAGATAAAAATATAAAGGCTCGTCTGAAGTTCTGTAAGGAACGAAAAAACTGGAGCGTTGAAGACTGGAAACGCGTTATATGGTCAGATGAGACCAAAATCAATCGTCTTCAGTCAGACGGAAAAGAGTATTACTGGCACCGTGAAAATGAAACTCTTCAGAAGCACCAAGTGAAACAGACCGTGAAACATGGCGGAGGTAGCATAATGGTTTGGGGCTGTTTCACTTGGTGGCATATTGGCCCTTTAGTGAAAATAGAAGGAATAATGAAGAAGGAAGACTATCTTGGTATTCTTCAAGGTAACCTTCCGGATTTCATTGATTTGAGCGCATACCCAGAAGAGGAGGTTATCTTTCAGCAGGACGGAGACCCGAAACACACCGCCAAGATCGTTAAAAATTGGTTATCCGAGCAAAAGTTCAAAGTGTTACCATGGCCAGCACAAAGCCCCGACCTTAACCCAATCGAAAATTTATGGGCAATTTTGAAAAGGCGCTTGGCAGTACATGAAAGAGCTCCAACAAACATGATGGGGCTTTGGGAACGTTTGCAGTCAGAATGGAGAAATATTCCTAAGGACACTATTGAAAAACTGGTAGAAAGTATGCCAAAGCGGGTCAAAAGTGTAATTCGCAACAAAGGATTATGGACAAAATACTAAATTTTTGTCGTAAAGAAATATATTTAATCACGAGCATAACTGGATAAATAGCGTTAAAAGAAGTTTTTTTTATTAAATTGGCTTTTTGTTTTTGTTTTTGTTCACGAAAAATTTTTAATTTTCTAAGAAATAAATGAAGAGTAAACACTGAAAATTTGAAAGCATTTCATTGAAAATTAACGGTTTTATTAATAAAAGAGTGCAAAAGTGACAAACATGTATCCGCATCTGCTCGCCACTGTATATGTTGCATACTTTTCGGTATGCTATTTAAATGTCACCGAAACTAGTTTTATATATATGTTGCATACTTTTAAGCGCATCTTTTTGGTGAGCTGCTTAAACTTACTGTCGCCTTCCTACAGTGTCTCTCAAATATTCTACGTTTCAGTACCACTTAAAAAAGTTACAAACATACATACATACATACATACATACATACATACATATATACATACATACATACATACATACATACATACATACAAGTGAAGCTAATAAAAGCGTATTAAAAGGGTAGT